>PVKP010003971.1:0-102538 GCA_004027715.1 Plecturocebus donacophilus
CCCCTTCCCCACAGAGCTAGGTCTTCCTGGGTTTGGCTGTGCTTGCTGTGAAACTCTCAGTCCTCAGTGCTTTCAATTGCTGTTCTCCTTGTGGGCATGGGACCAGCCAAGCCTGACTAAAAGGGCACCCAGTCCCGTACACTCTGCACTGAGAAGCACTGCGCCGGGGCGCCGGCAAGACAGCCGCGCTGGCCAAAAGAGTCGTGCTGGCGACCCGTGTGGCTCCTCTGCCGGGAATCTCCCAGTCTGTGGGCAACAAAAATTCGTCGGAAAGTGTGGCGTCCACTCGTTCTCTGCGCTTTCACTGGGAGCTACATTCCTGAGCTGTTGCTAATCGGCCATCTTGGATCTCTTCCCCTCTTTTCTTTCTTTTTTTTTTTTTTGAAATGAAGTCTTGCTCTGTCGCCTAAGCTAGAGTGCACTGGCGCGATCTCAGCTCACTGCGACCTCCTTCTCCCTGGTTCAAGCAATTCTCCTTCCTCAACCTCCTGAGTAGCTGGGATTACAGGTGCACACCACTATACCTGGCTAATTTTTGTATTTTTAATAGAGACAGGGTTTCACCATCTTGGCCAGGCTGGTCTCGAACTCCTGACCTCGTGATCTACCTGCCTCGGCCTCCCAAAGTGCTGGGATTACAGGCATGAACCATTGCGCCCCGTCCTTTTCCTCTTTTCTGTAGTTCTTTTCCCCTTAGGTCTTGGATAACAGATAAACCTTGAGAATTTTTCTGGTGTGTAGAATTTTTTTCTTTGAATTTCTCTGTGAGGGTGTTTTAGTATTCTTTGGTTTGCAATGGAAACTGTGAGCTGCATTGCATTTGGGATTCAGTAAGGTGATTTATCATGGGGTACTAAAGAAAGAACTTGAACCTTGAATGCATACGTTTAGCCTATAAGGCCTTTCTCCAAAACTCTGGGCTGCCAGTGACAGAAACCCAGCTGAGTCTAGGTTTAGCCACAAAAAAAAAAAAAAAAAAACCCTAAAACAAAACAAAACGAAAAAAATGGCAGGGAGGCCTTCATTTCTTCAAGGAACTAAAATTTTCAGAGGGTTACTTGTCTGAGGCTGAGCTCAGGAGGATCTGGGTGCTTGGGTGGTGTGGCAGGAACGTCACTCTCCTGCCCTCTCTAGGCCTGCTTGCCTTTCTTGGCCTGATGCTCTTCAAGTGGTAAAAACCATCGCTTGGCAGATGTGGGTATACATAGTTCTTATACCTGGTGACCTCCTAGTGTCCATGTCAGGCCCTGAAAAAGAATTCTGGCCCAAACTTGATAGGTGCCCTCTGAGATGATTCGTTGCATCCATGAGTGGGATCCTCAGCTCAGAACACTGGAAACACAGGGAATGGGGCTCCTTGGAGTTGGGAGAGAGGGCGTTCCCGAAGGAATGGATGCAGGGCAGATGAGGAATCACAGATGTCCGTTGCAGTTTTTTAGGGCATACATGGGACTGTTCCAGCTCTACACAGATAGGTGTTTGGAAGAGGAAGCCATGTTGATGTATCCCATGGGTAAAGTTCTCGAAATAGGCTACAGTGACAAGGACTGTTCAGTGGTGGGAAGATTCAGGCCGATCTCAAAACCATGAGTGAGTGAGACACTTTGTGGACATGACTAGTCTTACATTGAAGTGATGACTCTGAATTTCTGAATGAAGGTGGTTTAAACAGTGAATTGTTCCACTATTAGAAGTTCCTACTTCAACCCCCCACTTGCCCCACAGTGGAAAATAGGTTGTATTAAGGAAAAGAAATATGTATGTGGAACTTCTTGCGCTGGAAATGCTACAAGTTAAAAAATATCCATATGCATTTATCACAGATTATAAATCTCATAGGAGCAATGTGAGGAGATATTGAGGATGTAGCCATGTCCTTGGCCTGCTGAGGTTAAGGTCTTGTAAAGGAACTATGTTCTTTCACCAGCACAAGAGAACAGTTAAGAGACTCAGACGCTTATTTTAGAGATGAACAAACTGAGCCCAGTGAACCGACCTTGTTTACAGCTCCCCAACAGTGACCAGAATTTGGGTTTCCTGACTTAGTTCAGTGTTGTTTCCTCTAAATTTTGATGTTTTAGTCCAGTTTTGCTTAAGGTTTTCCACTATAGAAAACATTTTTTCTCCATTTACCTGCATCCTGGAAACAATTCACATTATATTTTTTTCATGAATCTGTGTGCATTTTCCTAATTTTTAGTGATGTATCAAAGGGTGGAGATGGCAAATACACAGTACCTGGATTCTTAACCTATTGTTCTTTCTAGGGTAGACATCACTAATCAACCATTGCATTCTTTCTTGCTGAGGCTGTGTGTATATTGGCTTAGAATCCCTGCAACTCTCTGTTCTGACGCTAGGCAGCCACTGCCAATTATTCAGAGGAGAGTGGCAAGGAAGACATGTTTTTTATTTCTGTTATGGCAGATAATGTCCTATGTGACTATTACCGATCTATACCTTACCTTTTTCTAGAAGGGATTTAAAGTAGATTATAAGAATACACAAAACCCTGAAAGAAAAGAGGGAAAACAAGGATGAGGATGCCTATATACATTTCCTTAATAAACATAAGAAGTAGCCTCAAGAAATAAGCCAGTACTCTAATTTCCAGCTGGGGACATGGAACGAGCAAACAATTAATTATATGTGTTTATCTTGCCTCTCATACAAATGAAAAGAGCTTTTTAATTGCTAAAGCTTTCATCATTCATCATTTTACCCTCAAAGAGTTTAAACCAGTAAGTGCGTTAATATGTTAAGTAAAGTTTGGGGTAACTTGCCAATGTCAGCTCTACGCACTATTGGCTAGGAACTGAAGGCCATATGAGAAAGGCTTTGATACCAACCCATGATGAGATGAACTTTCTGTTTTATGTGCTGTCGGCCATAGAGAAGTCTCCTTCATGCCTGATGACTAATTATTTTCTTTAGGGGATTTTGTAATTTTTTGTAAAGTCAGTTGGAATATTAATTACATGGTACTTGGCATAATTGTTAGAATAACACATTTAAAAATTAATCTCATCTAATGGAATGATGTCAAATTGCTGTGAGTAGCACTTTTTCCGAGCTGAATTGGGGGAAGAATTTAGCTTTTAACTATTATGCACCTAGAGATAATTGTTCTGAGAAGGATGACAAGCTCTCTTGACTAGGGCAAAAAATAATTGGCATCAACGCTGTCCTTGCTATAAAATAGTCAATGTAGACTTGATAGTGCTTATTATGTTCAGAGTTGCTGAGCGTTAACCCGAATTTCTTCTGAAGGTCCCCTTCTGAAGGTTTCTGGCATCCTGTCACCAGGCTTTTATTTCAGGCTTTGATTTTTTTCATTTGTTTATAGCAGAAGGCTACCTGTATATTTGTCTGGAAAAGCAGACTAAGATGTCTGCCTTTCCTTGGTGACATCTGAAGCTGCAAGGACCCCAAAAGCGTCACTTTTTACTGGGCTCGGGAAATGGGCCCAGAGCGAGGTGCTGTTGCTACCTTTTATTTTATTTTTTTCACGTTTGATTTTTTATTACAGAAAGAGCAACTTTCTATTCCAAGAATATTCCACTGGAAAGTCTGAAGACATTTCCTCCATCCTGCCCTCCTGAACTGTTCTTAGCAGAAGCCAGTTGCTTAATGACTAAGTTACTGCAAAGTTCACCTCTCACATCCATGTCTGAAGGTGCTCTTTTCTGTTTTTGCATCATGGAACTAACAGGGTTGGAATTTGCAACAGAGAGTCTTTCCTTTATGGATTCTGTCCTCTTTTAAGGGTAAACTATAAGCCCCAGGGGACAGGTACCATATCCATCTCGTTCCTTGCTGGGAGTCCCGAGCACCTAGCAAGGCGCCTGGTACACAGTAAGCATTCAATTATGCTTCACTGAGTGAATGAAAAAATAAATGAATCGAACCTTTTTTCTGTTGAATTTTTAATTTACAACCCCTTTTGTGGTTTGCTTGCTTGTATTTTTGATGGAGTCAATGAGGGCATTTCCATTTTTAGCTATCACTGAGAAAGCCAGTTGTGCTGCTTGCAAATGAGAGGAAATTTGGAGATCTTATGATGGAGGCCAGGGCTGGGGGTGATTTGGAAGGCCAGGGTGAGGTCAGTGGATAAACTGATGATAAGCTCTTTGAGGGCTGAATGCAGCGGTTTTAGCCCCATCATCTGTCACCTAGTGTGCCCTTCTAATGGGACTTGGTAGAAGTGTTTTGGAGTTGCCTGAGTCAGGCTAATTTAAGCTGCTGCACCTGATGGCAGGTGTTCTGTGGCAGCTGTCATTTTGGCAGCAATGTGAAAACTGTCTGGGAAGAGGAGAGTCAACTCCACCAGCCTCTTAGGGATTATCCCATTTTGTGAGTTACCTATAACCAATTTCTGTTAGTGTTTTCCTTCCCACCAGGCCCATCCCGACTCATTTTTCTCTCTGTATAGCTGCTACATGTTCAGGGAATACAGATTCATTCAGAATGTAATAGGAAAGAAAATCACCTAAATGCCCCTCAAAGCTTCATCATCATGACTTTAGGATCGACACCCTTCTGGATTATCCTTTTATTAGCAAACGTGTTCCTTCACTTAAATCTAACCTGTATAGCACCCTATCACTCAAAATGAACTTGCTAGCATAGTGGGTTTGGCTATAGTATAGATTGCCCTGGTTAGCCTTGAACCCTACAGCCTCCTCCTCCCTCTCCACCTCCAAACCCTGGATACCTTGGGAGCCATTATGAAAAGCACAACCAAGCAGAGAAAACAATGAAATCCAGCCAGTCTCCTGGATAGCTAGATATATGGTAGGATTCCGAAGTCAAATAAGGTATACCAGAAATATAAAAACTTAGATGTGAGTTCTGGAGTCAGACTACCTGAGTTCTGATCCAGCTCTGTGCTTGAGCTCCTAATCCTTGATACAAGGGAAAAAAACCTTTTTGAATATCAGTTTCCTCATGTATAAAATGGGGATAATCATAGTGTTTTTATCATAGGGTTGAAGTGAAAATTGAGATAATGCACATAAAATGTCTTAGGATAACTCACACATAGTAAGTGCTAAATAAATGGTAGTTACAATGACCAGGCATAGTGATCGTACACGTGTGTACTCATTTCTGGAATGTATGTTACTCATGCATATGTACTCATTATGGAATGTATGTTACTTGTATACATGTGTACTCATGGGGCATATATTATGCTTATGTATGTATGCTCGTTTATGGGGCATATGTTACTGCTATGCCTGTGTACTCCTAGAGTACATATTACTCATGTGTATATACTTAGTTATGGGGCATGTATTATTCATGTGCCTGTGTGCTTGTTCATGGGACATGTGTTATGCATGTGTGTATGCTTGTTCAGGGGGCGTGTGTTATGGGTATGTGTGTGTGCTTTTTCATGGGGTGCGTGTTATGGGTATGTGTGTGTGCTTGTTCACGGGGTGCGTGTTACTCGTATGTGTGTATGCTTGTTTATGGGGTATGCGTTACTTTGTGTGTGCTTGTTCATAGGGTATGTGTTATGCGTATGTGTGTGTGCTTGTTCATGGGGCGTGTGTTACTTGTGTGCGTGTATGTATACTTGTTTATGTTGCGTGCGTTACTTGTATGTGTGTGTGCTCATTTATGAAGTGGCGGTGTTGCTCAGTGGGTAAGAGCGTAGGCTCCAGAGCCTGACCACTCTGGCTCACATGCTGTGTTACCTAACAGCTGTGAGGCTAACCTCTCTGTTCAGTGCTGTATTCTCAAAAGATGAGAATGATAATTGTACCCACCTCAGAAAGGTGTTATGAGGACTAAATGAGGTGATACAAGTAAAGCACTTAACCTAGCACAGAGTCAGTACTCTCTGGTGGCTGGTATTATTGTCTTAAAACAATGCTGAAGACGGATTCCAGGTAGTGCTGGCCCATCTTCCAGTGGCTTCTGCTCTCTCACCAGGCCTCCCACACCTGACTTGGGTATTCTCCTGACGTTTTTCCCATTGGAGATTCTGTTGGATGATCAGCATCTCCTCCACTGAGACAGCAGTTCACACATTAATATGAATTAGTGTGTGGGGGGCTGTTCTTTCCTCGCAGAATCTAGGGGTGGAGGTAAGGGACTGGGGGTTTGGTGGGGGGTGTGGGAATCGAGGGGCAGTAAAGGCAGGGTGAGGGTCCTGTGGAGAAACCACAGGAGCAGTGAGAGGACTGTGGAGAGGACTGTGAGAAGGGCATGTCTGTCTGCCCCCGGGCAGACATTTGTGCATACTAAAGGGGGCTCTTCTCACCTGGGGGCTCACTGAGAGCTAGGAAATCAGATCTGTTTTGTAGTCCTCTCACCTGGTGGGAAAAGTCTTGTGGGCCAGTCTGGGATTGTTAGCCTTTTCTTGAGACAGGGTCTTGCTCTGTGGCCCAGGCTGGAGTACAGTGGCACAATCATGGCTCACTGCAGCTTTGGCCTTCTAGGCACAAGGAATCCTCCTGTATCCGTTCCCCCACCCGAAGTAGCAGGGACTACAACCATGCACACCCATGCCCAGCTAATTTTTAAATTTTTTGTAGAGATGGGGGTCTGTGTTGCCCAAGCTGGTTTCAAACTCCTAGTTCAAGTGGTCCTCCAGTCCTGGCCTCCCAAAGTGCTGGGATTACAGGCATGAGCCACCATACTTGGCAAGCCTTGTTTCTTTAGGAAGACATCTGAATACAAAGGACAATTTAGAACATTTGGATTCTCTCCAGGTTATAAATTGGGTGCTTGTTGTCAGCAGGGCTCTGGAGTCAGACTTTATTGAGTTTGAGTCCTCATCTCCCTTTTCCCAGCTTTCTTTTTTTTTTTTTTTGAGATGGAGTTTCACTCTTGTTGCCCAGGCTGGAGTGCAATTGTGTGATCTTGGCTCACTGCAGCCTCCGCTTCCTGGATCAAGTGATTCTCCTGCCTCAGCCTCCTGAGTAGCTGGGATTACAGGTGCTTGCCACCATGCCCAGATATTTTTTGTATTTTTAGTAGAGATGGCGTTTCACCATGTTGACTAGGCTGGTCTCGAACTCTTGACCTCAGGTGATCTGCCTGCCTCGGCCTCCTGAAGTGCTGGGATTACAGGCGTGAGCCACCCTGCCCAGACTTTGCTAGCTTTCTAATTTGGGGTGAGTGGCAGAACCTGTCTTTGCCTCAGACTCCTCATCAGTTAAATGTGAATAATGGCAGCTTCTACCTTCCGAAGCTGTTGTCGGGACTAAGGCGTTGATCACATGAGGGACCTAGGCCGGTGCCCGGTGTGGCATGCTTGCACCGAGTGTCTGTTCTTCTTGCTTATTTTAATATGAACAGTAGAGCTGCACCTGGCCGTGTGTAGTCAGGAGAACTCTGGATGGAGCATTCTAGAAATCACTGTTCAGTCTCGGCCATCCACTGCCCTGCTGTGTGGCCTCATGACAGTGGCTTTCCTTCCCTAGGTTCCAGCTTCCTTGTCGGTAGGATGAAGGGCTAGGCTGGATGACCTCTTCGGTGCCTTCCAGCTCTGCCTTGGAGAGGTTCATTGAATCATCAGTGCATTTCTGTGGTCATGGAAACAAAAGCATAATCCGAGGAATGGAGAATATTTGCACCTCTTCAGCTCTAGTCCAGTAATGTTTCTGAAGTACACACAGCCTTTGTGTATGCTCCAGAGCATCTCAGAATATCCAAGAGTGGAGCAGCAGCCCCCAGGGACTTCAGTGGAAAATTACCTTGCAAAGGTTCTGCAGGCAGCATTAGCCTCTTGTAACACACCACGGGTAAATGTTACTGAAAATCAAGCGATGCCCCTATAATTCTAAGCAGTTTCTATCCCAAGGCTTTGGCCCAATTCCATGTCTTTATGTTCTACTTATTAGATGTGGTTTCTGAAAATAGTCACTTTATTGTTGCCTGGAATCAGGTTTGTGACTCTCTCATTCTTTTCTATAAAAGAGCAGGAACTCTCCTTCGAGGTCTCACTGGCCTGCCCTGGGGAGGCTGCAGAGGCTGCTGGGCGTGTATCAGTGCCCCCTGAGAGTCACAGCCATAGGGACTCATACTGATTCCTTGCTTGATTCTCCTTCATCAGCGTTTTCTGGGATGATCAGGTTTGTGTGTTGTCCAGAGCCTTCTGTAGATTGTAACAAGAGCCTACAAAGGGCATTTTCTCTTCTCTTCCAGGACGGTTAAGTGGAAAGGAAATTGTCTCCTGTCGCTTGTCCTTATGCAAAATTGCACGTTGGTGGTGGGAAGGAAGCATATCATTATACGTACAGAAGCCTCCCATTTTCTTGTCCTCTCTTCATGGTGGTTTGGGCCGGGAGAAGGCCGCTGGGTTATTAGTGCTTCTCTCCCTTCTCTGGGCCATCTCATCTGTTCTGTGGCTTCACTTTCCAGCCGCACACAGTGACATCTAACTCCATCACCAGGCTGGCTCTCTCCTCTGACATCCAGACCTCCGTATCAAAGGGCCCAGCTGGACAGCTGTGTTTGGAGACTCACAGGCCTCTCAGACCGAAGTAGTCCAGCACTGAAACCCTCACCACCACCACCAACCTGCTTCTTGTGGTGGGGTGCCTTAGCCAGCCTCGTGCCCAGATCCCTGGGTGTCATCCACTGCGTCTGCCTGTCCCTCACACGCTCTGACAGATCTATTGATTCTCTCTCTTCACAGCCTCTCAGCTCTTTCCTCGGCGTCTTGACTGCTGCTGCCGCCTCTCCCCAGGCCTCCATTATTGCTCAGGGCAATGCTGCAGCCTCCCCACTGGTTTCTGGCCTGTAGTCTACCCTTTCTAATCTATTTTCCACTCTGCAGCTCTCGAGGGATCTTTAAAACGTAGGGATCTGATTTTGTCACTCTTCGGTGATTTCCTCCATCCCTCTTAGGATGAATTCCAGCTCCCTCGCTGGCACTTGGAGGCCTTCTAGTAATAGTACATGGGAGCCTGAGTAGCCTCAGTTTCCTCTTCTGTAAAATGCCACGAATAGTCCCGCCTCTTAGGGTAGCAGTGAGGATGACGTGAATACTGCATGTGAGTGTGTGGCACAGAGGAGTCTCTGTACACAGCCTGTGTACCGCCAGCAGCCCCAGTGCAGGCCTGTTTTTGTCATCATGTTCTGGCACCAGCATGTTCTTCTAGCTTTTTCCCTCCCTTCCTTCTCAGGTGCAGAGTAAACCCTTTTTATTATGAAAACTTTTCATTATGCAGAATTTCAGTATAGGCAAAAGTGAGAGAACCATGTAATGAAACCCTCTACACCTAGCTTCAACCATTAAGAACATTTTGCCAATCTTGGTTCATGGATTTCCCCACATCTCTTGACACGTGCTTGCTTTTTTGATGGGGGGCGGGGACTGGAGTACACGTGAAAGCAGAGCCCAGACATCCTGTCATTTCGTCTTCAGCCCGCAGCTTCCTTCTTTCCCACTTTCCCTGCTTTTCTTCTTTTTGCCACTCCTAGTCTTGTGGTTCCCCAAGGGCCCATCATCTCTTTGTCTTGGGGCCTTTGCCCATTTTTCCTCCTCCTTTCTTTCTGTGGAAAACTCTTCCTCATTCAGGTCTTAGTTTTTACCGCCTCTGGGAAGCAAGCCTTTGAGATGCATCCAAATTAGGTGTTCCCTGTGTTTACCCCATGATTGCCTGTTGACTCGTCTGTTTTCTCTGCAAGATGAAGCTTGTCCTGTATTAGCACTGAGACTTTGGGCAAGTTCCCTAACACCTGCTGGACTGTGAAATGGGCACATCTCTGATCTCACAGGGCTGTTCTTAGCGTCTAACTGGAAAATGTATATAAAGTTTCTATTTCAGGGTTGGACACACAGTGGCATTTAATACGTGGTGATTATTGGTATTAACGATTTCCGAGTGTGCAATAAAACAGTATTTGAATGGAGTTACACTGGAGCCTCTGACTCTCTTCCTTTGTCATTTTTAGATTGTGGTTTCTTTTCCTTCTGAATCTGCTTCCGTTTGCATCACTTTAGCATTTTCAGATTCTGCCTGTGGCTGTCGTCAGGTGCAGGAGCATGGAGAGGCAGGAGGCCTGGGAGTGAGTGCCAGAAGACTTCCTCTCCAACTCTTTGGCTGCTATGTGCTCTTATTTTTATTATTATTTTTTTCATTTTCTTTTTGGCAATAGAAGATTCCAGACTATACTCTATGCTAATCTGAGGGATCCTCTAGGCTGGCTGAGGACTTCTGGCCTGTGTGCAGGAGGGGAGCTGGGGCATCTGTTTTGCCTCCTGCTCACTGCACTTTTCTCTGGCTTCTGGAACTAGCTCTCTGCATTTCTTTGCTGCAGTCACTTACTTGTTGTGGGAGGCACCAGCTCACCACAGTTTCTTGGGCTTGGTGAGGCTTGTTGCTGGGGCCAGTCCCTGGCCAGGATCTGGCTCAGCTTCTGCTTTTCCATGCTGACTTCTCCAGGTGAATGGAACTCCCTAAGACCCTCACTTCACACTGAGGATGATTTGCTCATCTAGTACTTGCTGGCAAGTCAAGAACTTTGTTGTCTTCCCCTTTATTGCCAAACTTGTTTGGATTGCGGTTTCTAGACAAGTTTGAAGTTTCCTCCAGCCTCATTTGTGGCTGCTCTGCGAGATGCACCCTGGGTCAGCTACAGGGAGCCCGGAGCGGTTGGCTGTGCCCTGCTGCTCACTCGTGCCTCTGCCTGGAATGCCTTGCACCTTTGCGAATGCATTTTCTTCTCCAGCCCTGACAGGTATCTCTTCAGTGAAGATCAAGCCGGCTTTGCCCCACAGCCTCTGGGCAGTCACGCTGACCACACGCGGCTACCTGCTCTCTGGGTATGGCCCTGTTCTCCAGTGTGGGGCCTGGTGTCGTCTTGGAATGCCTGGCACTGAGTACAGAGCAAGCATGCAGTCATTGAGCACCACCTCCACCATCTTTCCAAGCACACTCCAGGGACCATACCTCCTTTCGCTAAGTGTTAGGGGACCTTGGTGACCAGGTTGGGCATCACATCTCATTTGATAGGGAGTGACTTGTCCAAGGCCATGCTGCTAGCCCTCTAACTGGGACCAGCAATAAAAGGCAGCTATAAAAGGGAATGTCAGTAGAATGTCCAGAAAAGCAGAGAAGGTTCTTCTACTATCGAGGCCCATTAAGATACTGCCTTTTCTCCTGGGCGACCCCCATCAGTGAAGCAGGAGCAGTGGTCCGTCCACATGACATACCAAAGGGAATCACTGGGGACAGTTGTGCTCCACAGACAGCCGTGTGGGACCCAGCCTGGGCATGGATATAGCTTAGGGGAGTTGCCTTGAACTGTATGAGGAAGGCAGCTGCAGGCCTCTTAGATTCTGGCAAGGCAGGCACCCTTGTGTGCTTTAAGCTCTAGATATGGTAAGTTGGGATCTTAGCAACTCACTGGCATCTTTGCGGGGTGTCTCATGAAAGAGAAAGGTCCTGCCCAGGAGCCCCTTACTGGGGTGGGAGGGGGCACCAAAGAATGACTCTGTCAAGGCAGGTACCACTCCTGCACCTTTTTGTTTGTTTTAAACAGGAATTGTACTTAGTCGCACGAGATGAGATGGCCTCCGCTCTTCTCTTCTCCCTTTTCTCTTGTGTCTGTGTGTTGCAGCCCTGGAGGGTGACGGTAGATCACTTGTTATTTTCAGTCAACAGGCTTCTCTGGTTATTGGTTACTGATCAGTAGTTCCCACCACTGCACGTTCTGGTCTTGGCTCTCTCCTGATGCTGCTATATGCATTACGTTTTGAAGGGTGAGAATCTAGATTTTGAATATGTGTATGCATTCACGTGTGAGAAAATGGTTGCACTTGCTACCAATGTGCTATTTCTTAATCATTTCCAAACTGTGTTTTTGGATAGTGTGCTTTTTGCTAGGAAATATCCAGCCCATCCATTCAATACACATTTATTGAGCACCTCCTGCATTCTAGAACATACAGGTGCTGTTCTAGACACAGCGAATGAAACCAGTAAGTTCCTACCTTCCCTGGTCAACAGAGGAGAAAATCATCCAAAGCATCTGGTTTGAGTAATAATTTCTGGCCCTACTGCTTATCTTTTCTTTTTTTTCCCCTTAACTGGTGGCCTTAAATGCCTCAGCTTACCAGTCCTTACTGTCAGAAAGAAACATGACAGAGTGCCAGGTGACTTAAATTAGCAAATGTAACTTATCTAGAGCAGTGCCTGAACATGAAGGAAATTTTGTCTTGCTATCCTGGTGTCTTAAATATCACCAGTTTTTATTAGCGTGGTGCATTTTAATTTTGCTCCATACTTAAGCAAATGCGAATGTGTTGTTAGTGATGTACTGTTTTCTGGCTTATTTGCCCTTGGCATGGTGCCAGTTTCCCTTTATCCTGTTCTAGCGTAAGGCTGTGCTTGCCCTAAGAGATTCCCATTGGTTGGAAGAGAACACTATATATCTTATATTTGCGGTCCATAGAGGAAAAGCAACCACTCAGTCAGCTCTAGGGTTCCATCAGCCTCAGACCTGACTCAGTTGGTCTGTTTCTATCATGAGATAGCTTTCTGCACGTTCTTTGTGATATGTATTGGTGACTCTGTAGCAAAGCAGCTACACGTTTGTTATTCCTTGTACTTGGGGCTGAGTCTGTTTACATTTCCTCTAGATCACTGCAGGCCGATTTTGCCCGTGCGTGAGACCAGCCTCATTCCCCTACTTCAGCAGCTCCTCTGGGCATGTTGGCTTCCTGGATGCTCTGTATTCTCTTGGTGTGTCCGACCACCCACCTGCTCTTCATCCAGTCATCCAATCATCCAATCATAAAAAGATTTATCTACCTTGCCATTTAAAATCACACTTGATATTCAACATGTTTCCCAGAATGGAAGGCATTGATTCAAAATACTACATCATCTGTGTAGTTTGTGATGAGAATTGGAATCACCTGAGTTTCAAGATAGACTGAATTCTTGATGTCTTAGCAGAAAATGACTAAGTGACCTTTGAAGGGTTTTGTTTAGTGACAAGGTGGAAGTGCATTTTCCTTTCAGTGTCTCCATGATAGTTTCTGTGTGCTATAGATCCTCTCCAAGTTTCCACTTCACCTGCGAAAGGGGTTTGAAGACACTTCTTTTTCTGGGTGGTGAATGCACCTAGCTCGGGCTGGCACATAGTAGGCGCCCAGTAGGTCTTAGTTTTTCTCCCATCATCTCAAGCTCCCATCCACCATTCCCCCTGCGCCTGAACACAGAACTGGAGCTGTAGAGGCATTCCTGCCTAGCTAGATTACCTTCAGACTTGGTTTGGATCACATACATGCAAGCTCTAAAAGCCTTTAAAATGTTGAAGAAACTAGCAGAGGATTATGGAGGCCAACATTTCCCATCCCTTGTTTTTCCCAGTCTAAAACAGAACAGTCCGTGTTAATTTTAATTGCTTGGATGAGCTCAAACATTGAGATTTTAATGCATTTTCACAGTAGCTCAGGCAGCATAACCACATTATCCTACTGGCAGTTGGTTGGAATCTTCGGCCAAAACGTTGTACTTAGGGACCTCAGCTCATAAAGCCAGAATGTGGTAATTTCCTAGCGAGATGTCTTATGGGGAATGTTGCTTTTCCTGTTGAGACTTCCTCCAGATAGTGAAATGTTGTCCTTCTCAATCACGTAGTGACGTGTACGTATTGCTTTCAAGGCTCTTGGCTAGCTGAGGAGGTTTCTGGGGGAGCTGCTTTATTCTTATCGGTTGCAAAATGGAAAAGGCCTCTTGTAGGCCTCCCATAAGCAAGCCAGATAGGAACATTCTCACTATCTGCAGCCTGGCGTGCTCTGGAAGGCGCTTCCCAGTGGCTGCATCACCCGTCTATTCTTGCTTCTCAGATGATACTAATGAGTGTTTGATGCTAACTGAATGAGCAAATACTCCCACCCTATTCAGGCCACCTTCTGTCACTAGGACACTTGCAACAACTTCCTCACTGACGGCCCTGCCTTATACCTAGTCCTTTTCCCACCTAATCAGAGTGAGCTTTCAAAATGCGCATTTGATCACATAACTGTCTTGCTGAAAATGTATTGATGGCTGGGTGCAGTGGCTCACACTTGTAATCCCAGCCCTTTGGAAAGCTGATACTGAGGATAGCTTGAGCCTAGGGGTTCAAGACCAATCTGGGCAATGTAGTGAGACTCCGTCTTTACAAAAAAATGAAAAAAATCAGCCAGGTGTGGTAGTATGTGATAATCCTAAGTCCCAGCTACTCAGGAGGCTGAGGTGGGAGGATCACTTGAGCCCAGGAGTTCAAGGCTGTCGTGAGCTGTGATCACTTCACTGTACTCTAGCCTGACTGACAGAGTGAGACCCTAGCTCTTTAAAAAATGTATTGATGACTCCTTCTTGTGCTTAGGATGAAGACAAACTCCATAATGTAGCTTGTTATGGTCCAGGTCTGGCTCCCATAGCACCCCAGCTCTGGTGCTTAGTTACCTTGAGCTGCCATACTCAACCTGCTGGCCCATGCTACTGCTTGAGCTGTTGCTGTGTTCAAGTGGCCCCACCTTACTTTATGCATGGCGAATACTTTTTTGTTTTTCTATATTTTTTACTTGAGAGTCTTTTTTTTATTTTCTGAGATGGAGTCTTGCTCTTTCATCTAGGCTGGAGTGCAGTGGTGCAATCTCGGCTCACTGCAGCCTCCGCCTCCCAGGTTCAAGTGATTCTCCTGCCTCAGCCTCCTGAGTAGCAGGGATTACAGGCAAGCACCATCACGCCCAGCTAATTTTGTATTTTTCAGTAGAGACAGGGTTTCACCATGTTGGCCAGGCTAGTCTCAAACTCCTGACTTCAGGCGATCCGCCCACCTCAGCCTCCCATAGTGCTAGGATTACAGGTGTGAGCCACCGCGCTGGGCTTACTTGAGAGTCTTTTCTAACTCCCCAAATTGGAGTGAGGCAGGCCTCCTGTGTGTTTCCACAGGCCACCTTCCCACTCCAATGTTGCCCGCATCATGGCGTGATGCATGGTGGACTGTAAGTACTGATTGCCTGGACAGGGGCCTGGGGCCAGATCGGCCTGTTCCCTGTTGTATTTCCAACATCTAGGAAGTCTATCAGAAGAAAACAAACTAACGAAACACTTTCAGTTAGATGAGTAGCTTATCTTTGAAGACAGTATGATAACTTTAATTCAGCATAGTTTTGAGAGGAGGTAGGGGCATAGGTAGGATTCCAGGCCCCATTTTTCTGGAGGTCGGTGGGAGATGGCTGCTAACCACTGTGTCTCTGGAGCACACAGCTGCTGCCATGTCTGTGTTGGGCTTATGCATTCCACTCACAGCTTGGCATGCTGAAGGAGCATGCACATTAAGCCTGTTTTTTTTTTTTTTTTTTAACTAGTTTGGGGATACAAACAGAAGGTAAATTATCCTGATTATTTTGAGGCAGTTATGAAAAGGGCAAAGAAAGGATACAGTGAAAGTCATAGAAACACTTGATGTTTATTTCAGCCCTTTACAGTTTCTGAAGCATGGACGTGCCTGTCATCACATCAAGCCAGGAGCAGCTGTGAGGAATGGGGTGAAAGCCTGGGCTCTGGGGCCTGGTGGGTGGCCTGGGTGCAGCTCTGCTGCTGCCCTTTAGTGACTGGTGATGTTGTTCACCTCACTCCTGTTTTCTGATCTGTAAAATGAGGTTGATGGCAGGAGTGATTTGTAAACAAGGCGTTTTATTAATAAAATGTTTAGACCTTCTTAAAATATAACAACTCTTATAGTGATTAACATGTTATGCTCTATAAAAGTTTATTATAGACCATTCAAGCTAAAACAATATAGTTTGAAAGGATGCCACGTCCACTTCACTTACAAACTACTACCAGTGTCAGTATAAAAAGCAAGATCTCGCAACCGAAATCAAAAGGTCTAAAGTATGGTTATTTTTATGCCTTAGCATCACCTCCAATTCTAACTGTGCTGGGCGAGACGGACCCTCCCATAGCCACTTCTCAGCCCTCAACGGATGGGACCTGCAGGAATGTGCTGTGAATAAGGCACCATTGGTCCTTTTAGCTCTGACTTCCTTTTCATTTGGAGACCTTATTTCTGAAGTTAAGGTTCAGCCTCCATCCGGCAAGGTTTCACCCACATCCTTTTGCCACCCACGCTTCTGTCCTAAAGTGTCCTTTAGTGTTGGAGAAGTGGTTGTAAATGCAGAAAGGTTCTTGTATCAGTCCATTAGTTGCTGAAGGAAGAGCTACTTGTAGGGTGACAGGAGATGAAAAGAAAGGTAAAACTTGTAGATACTGTCCTCTGAAAGAAAAAAGGGAATTATTTTTGGTTTGTTTTTGAGATGGAGTCTTGTTGTGTCACCCAGGCTGGAGTGCAGTGGCGTGATCTAGACTCACTGCAACCTCTGCTTCCTGGGTTCAAGTGCTTTCCTGCTTCAGCCTCCCAAGTAGCTGAGATTACAGGCTAATTTTTGTATTTTTAGTAAAGATGGGGTCTCACCATGTTGGCCAGGCTGATCTCGAACTCCTGACCTTCAGTGATCTGTACATCCCAGCCTCCTAGTATGCTGGATTACAGGCGTGAGCCACCACACTCAGCTGGGAAATGTTTTAAAACACTATTCGAAAACTGAATTTTGAAGTTGAGCCACACAGTGTGATTGGTGGGGACCGTAAATCATTTTATTATAAAGACACATGCGCACATGTGTTCATTGCAGCACTGTTTACAATAGTAAAGACCTGGAACCAACCTAAATGCCCATCAATGATAGACTGGACAAGGAAAATGTGGCACATATACACCATGGAATACTATGCAGCCATAAAAAATGATGAGTTAATGTCCTTTGTAGGGACATGGATAAATCTGGAAACCATCATTCTCAGCAAACTGATACAAGAACAGAAAATCAAACACCGCATGTTCTCACTCCTAGGCGGGTATTGAGCAATGAGAACACATGGACACAGGGAGGGGAGCATCACACACTGGGGTCTGTTGGGGAGGACTAGGGGAGGAACAGTGGGAGGTAGGGAGAATGGGGAGGGATAACATGGGGAGAAATGCCAGATATAGGTGATGAGGGGATGGAGGCAGCAAACCACATTGCCATGTATGTACCTATGCAACAATCCTGCACAATCTGCACATGTACCCCAGAACCTAAAGTACAATTTAAAAAAAAAAAAAAATATATATATATATATATATTAAAAAAAAAAGTTTCCTATAGAAGCTTAGAAAGGGTGGCCCTCGAAGGAAGCTTCTGTAGAAATGGAGCCATCATGTGGGACTGTGCAGTGATCACAGTCGTGTGGGAGGGGGAGCAGTAACTTTTGCTGTCCCTGTACACATTTGCCCAACTGATGAGAAAGGCCTTTGTGAGTTGGCCTACATCAAGTGTGCCTTATGACAGATATCTGTATCTTAACGGTATACATGGAACTGGCAGCCAAAGAGGTAAAGCTTGTGTCTACAGCCTTCTGTCAACACCCATCTTCTTCTGGCTATCTGTCTGCCAGTGGCGACATGTCTGCATTTCAACAAGATGGTGTGTCACTGCTTCCCCCAAACCAGGGTCCTACCTACTTCCTCATTCTCCCATTAATCCCTACACATGGGGGTCATACTATGCTAGTCAGTGAAGAAATGGGAACTGAATTTTTGTTAATTTGTTCGTGTTTTTCTACCTTGAAACCAACTTCCAGCAGCATTAGGTAACTAGATAAGTCCACGTGCTGCAGTTTCTTTACTGTATGTCCTTGGGGAGGTTGCTTGACTTTCCCTGAGTCTCAGTTTCTACATCTTTAAATGGAGAGAAAAATGGTTCTTAGCTTCTAGGATGTCTGTGAAGACTCAGTGAGCTAACCCTGGTAAAGAACTTAGCTCAGGGCTCCCTCAGTGTTAGCTCTGAGGGATATGATAATGAAATTTATTAGTGAGCATTGGCACTAAATATATGGACAGTCACCTGAGCTGCAATTCGGACTGGTAATACCAAGCAAGGAAGTTGAGGGAAGTCTTGTGTCCCTGTAACACATCTCAGCAGACAGGGATCTTAAGCTGGGTTTTGGGCAAGGCGCATTAATGGATGCCTTCCCTAGGATTTATTTCCAGCTGTGATGTACAAATGGCTGTGGGTGTTGAGGCTGTAATGGATCTTATGTTTAAGGCTTCCACTGTCACGGCTCAGCAGAGCCCTCCCTTGGCCCGCCCCTCAGATTGCTGCCTCTGGCTCCAAGCGTGACTGCATCTCTCGGTTCCATCACCTGCCAGCTCTGAGCTGGTGGCTGTGAGGCGCAGCCATGGCATTGCTGGCACCTTGGTCTTAGGAGAAGCTAGGCACTAGAGCTTGCCAGCACAATTTGTACTTTGATTAATTTATTTAATCTAACTATCTTGTGTCAACCTGAGAGGATCATTATGCACAAATTACTGTTGAAACTTGAAGCTGGCCTCCCTTTCACTAAGCCCCAGACCGGTCTGTAGCGCTCCAGCAAAGTCTTTCTGAGGGGGATTCTGTTCCTCTTGCCTTCTCTGAGATAGCAGACTTTCTCCAAAGTTTGAGTTAGAAGCTTTTAAGAAAGGGTGAGTACTTGTTTGGATTCTGGTCCCGTATGTTGTGTCTCACTTGCAGAGAACTGTCCCCTTTTATCTTTGCATGTGAGTTAAATTTCATTTTTCCTCTAAGTAGTGTGGGTCTGTAGCTGACTGCTCCTGCTGCTTCTTTCAAGTCAAGTGGGATTTTCAGAATCCTGAGTGGGCTTAAAATTTCCTTTAGGGATGGGAAGGAGATGTACAAGGGGGGAAGGGTGACACTCACCAAATCGCTTTGGTTATGTTGAATGTAAGGTAGCATAAAGTATAAGATGCTTCATTCTTCTTTGTAGCACTGAGAAAGATAAAGCGCTGCCATAGGTAATTTTCAGACACTGTGATCATAAGATGCATCATTATTTGAGGTTTTGAATAAGTGCAATGTGATATGTTGATAATGGGGCTGGTTATAAAATCCTTAGTTTTTCAGACAGTTTCACTAAAGTTGTAGAGATGTGGATTTGGAGGGCCCAGACATTTGTGTCATCCAGTGACCTTCGCATGACCTTCTATAGTAGTCCGTTCTCACACTGCTATGAAGAAATACCTGAGACCAGGTAATTTATGAAGAGAAGAGGTTTAATTGACTCACAGTTCCACATGGTTGGGAAAGCCTCAAGAAACTTACAATCGCAGTGGCAGGGGGAGCAAACACATCCTTCTTCACATGGTGGCATGAGAGAGAAGTGCTGAGCAAAGGGGGAAAAGCCCCTTATAATACCATCATATCTTGTAAGAACAAACTCACTGTCATGAGGACGGCATGGGGATAACCACCCCATGATTCAGTTACTTCCCAGTGGATCCCTCCCACGGGATGTGGGGATTGTGGGAACTATGATTCAAGGTGAGATTTGTGTGGGAGCACAGCCAAACTGTACTACCTCCCAAGTTGCTAAAAAAAAAAAAAAAAAAAAGAGTAATATACCTATCTCTCTGAGAGGTAGGAAGAGGGAGACCAGCATCCCTAGATCATGTGCAAAAAGATTGGGAAAATCATGTTATATTGTGCTTTTTATGTATGACTTTTAGATGATCACATTTTACATATTTTCACTCAGCTTAAAGTTTTTACTTTAAAATTGGCGGCCAAGCCTCATATAATTCTTAATGTTAAAAAAATAGGATTATCACTTGACAATTTTTTTCCCTTGAGGATAGAACATTCCACTGTGTTAATTTATTTTATTTTTTAGAGATGAGGTTTTACTATATTTCCCAGGTTAGATTCAAACTCCTGGGCTCCAGTCATCCCCCGCCTCATTCTCCCAAGTAACTGGGATTGTTGGCACATGTCATGGCACCGGGCTCCGTTCACTGGGCGCCACAGTCCTGATGGCTCCTTTGTTATCATCAGGGAGGGCTGAGGAAGTTCCCTCTACTTTGCTCCCTCTGCATTGACAATTTGGGAGTCTCGAAGAAAGATAAACTCAGGAGGCCTTTTCACTTTCGTGAGTAATGTTTGGGAACTCACCTGTTAGGAAATCCAAGGTACAGGTAGAATTTTCTAGTCACTCCCTAGGCGAGTATCTGGGAAACTGAATCAATTGCCATCACATCCACTTATATTTATCCTAGACCAAATGAAGTATAAAGAGGTCCCACTAAGTTATTCCTGATTGTTTCAGTCTGGAAACTAGCTGCAGATGAAAGAGAATATTTAAACACCATCTGGATGTGACCTGTGGCCCATGCAGCCCAGCTCTGTCCCTCTTGAAGGCGCACTGGCCACTGGCCTCCCTTTGCTGGTGCTGTCTCCTATGTGATTTCCCCCATAGAAATAACTGACTCACAGCAGACCACAGCCCAGATTCCGTTCGTTACCTCATTTGGTCCCCAGTGACTTGTGAATCTAGACTAGATTGGTTTGCTAGATGAGGACGCTAAGGCTCAGGGAGGACGTATGCCTTGCCTGAAACCAAACAGCTCTGCTTGGCCAGTGCTGCAGATCATCCTGTTTGGTGGGACTGGCTGAGGATTACCTCATGTGGTACTCTTCTGCCTTTGTCTAGGCTCTTGTGATTAAAAGGAATAGATTCACTTGAGTTCATGTGAGCAGAAAGGAGGCATTATTTGGGTGTTTTGTGGAACCAGAGGGCAAACAATATTGCATGGGCCTGGCACCAAGGGTTAGAGCAACTCCTCTGGGAGTCTTGGTTCTGTGGGACCCCATGGTCCCTTGTCTCTGCTTCCTCATGAGTCTCTATCAGGCTTTGCTGTCTGCAGATGGGTGTACTCGTCAGGGCACTATGGCCTCATGGTCTCTGAGTTTACATGACCTCAGCATCGGTGAGCCATATGTGCTAAATGAAGAATCTTTAGTTCGATTTTTTGAGAGAGAATCTGGAGCCAGCTGTCTGTTCTGGTCCACTGAATGTGTCCATGGAGTTGAGGTGGACAGTTCTCAGAGAGAAGGGTTCTGCTGAACTAGACCTGAGCCATCCTCTGCGAGGTGTGAGTCCTCTGTCATGGTGTCCATACCTTCCCTCATCTGTGACAGTCAGGAAGCTGCTTTTCTCAAATAATTCATACAGCTTGAGTATCCCTTTTTCAAAATGCTTGGGACCAGAGGCTTTTCAGATTTTGCATATTTGCATTACACTTACCAGTTGAGTATCCTGAATCCAAAAATCTGAAATCCAAAATGTTCCAATGTTCATTTCCTTTGAATATCATGTGGGTGCTAAAAAAATTTTGGGTTTTGAGATTTGGGATGCTCAACTTGTACCTGCTTGGAAGTTGGTGGTATTTTCACCCAGTGATTCTCATTTTATCGTTGGGTGATGGTGGGGGCTGGCTACTGTGTAGTTATTTACTAGGGCATCAGCCTTATACATTCGAAGTTTGCTGCTTTTCCCTGCCATGACTGCATCAGCTAGAACTCTGCTAAGAGTTAGAAAGAGGATTCATCTTTGTATTCCTCACGTGAGCAGTGTCTGCTGTAGAACTAATAATGAGGTCTAAAAAATGCTAGTGTTTGTCCTACTTAATGAAGTTACCATAATGAAGGCATGAACTAAGCAATATGCCATAGTTATTTTGGTGGAAATGTGAGCAAATGTTATGCCTGTTACATTTGAGGATAAAATTGCAGTTTTAGGTGCACTGCAGTATGACATGATGACTAAGCACATGAGCCCTGGCTGATGATGCCAAGTTCAGACCCCCCTGCTTTTACCACTGCCTTCCAGGCTGTCCTAGGGGCGACTTAATCTCCTTTTGCTTCCTAATCTGAAAAACGGACCGAAGGATGGCGGCTGCCTCTGTGGGATGTTGTAAGGCTTCAATAAATTAAATCCCCTGAAGTACTTAAAGTGGCGTCTGGCACATCGTAAGGACTCAATAAATGGCAACTTTTCTTAGCGTGGTTAATCATTACAATTGGACTGTGGTAAAAGTTTGACTGAAATGAGGCTTTTGTGTTATCTGTAGATTTAATGGTCTCGGCTGCTCTCTTGGTTCCAGTGAACAGATGGATAATGGGGAGTCCTCTCAATACTGATATTAGTCCAGATGCTTTACCTGTCCTAATGTTCGGTCTTAGAGCTGGCTTATCAGTGCTATGAGTGAGTATAAGGCGTCTTAATAGCAGATTTCATTTGTGGTTTGCAGTATGAGTTGACCCACATCTAAATCTTCCTTGATCTAATCGTTGCTATCCTGTTTGATCTTGTAAATATTAATTTAGTCTGGTTGTTCATGTGGTTTTCAATGGTCCCAAGGTTAATTACTGTATTTTGTTTGTAAAGTACTCATAGATGGCTAGGCTCATTGTGGAGGACTTACAAAAGCTCCGTCTGGGTTTAGGGCTGCAGACTTGCAGTCAAACTTGGTGATTGTTAATGAAAAAGAATTTCCAGTTCCTTATAGATTCAGTTTGGGACATCCCTTGTTTCAGGAAATATTGGGGGCATAACTATTTTGTACCTTTTCCTATTTCTTGAAAGAAATGAGGAATACCTAATCCTGTCTCCTGAGAATGCCGGGGGAGCCCCAGTGTGGTCATTTAGGAAATGTTTCTTGAGGGCCCACTATGTGTAGGGCTGTATGCTCAACTGAAGGCCCTGCCTTCACAGCGCTTCCAGGGCAGTCAGGGGTATGGCAAGGAAGCAGATCCACTGGGTACAGGGCAGGAGGGAGCAGTGAGGCTGGGAAGGTCAATGGTCAAGCCTTCTGAGAGGCTTGAGGAGGAGACAGCACTGGTGAGGGTGACCTAAAGAAGACCAGGGACAGCATTGGCCTGCCCCAAAGAGTGTCTGCTTCCGGCAGGCAGCTGTGGAGGGGTAGGGAGGAGGGCAGGAGAATATTGCAGGTGGAAAGGACAGTTTGAACAAAGATAAGCAAAACAGCTAGTTCCTAAATTTCTTAATCTAAGAAATAAGATTTGCAGGTGTGTTAGGCTGTTCTTGGGTTGCTATAAAGAAATACCTGAGGCTGGGTAATTTATAAAGAAAAGAGGTAGCGGGGCATGATGGCTCATGCCTGTAACCTTAGCACTTTGGGAGGCCAAGGCCGGCAGATCTCTTGATCCCAGGAGTTTGAGACCTGACAACGTGGCAAAACTCCATCTTTACAAACATTACTAAAAGAGTGAGCTGAGTGTGGTCATGCACCTGTAGTCCCAGCTGCTTGGAAGGTGGGAGAATGACTTGAGACCAGGAAGTGGAAATTGCAGTGTGTGGAAATCCTGCCACTGCACTGTAGCCTGGGTAAGAGAATGGGAATCCCACCACTGACCTCCAGACTAATAGTGAGGAAATCTCATCACTGCACTCAAGCCTGGGTAACAGTGGGAAACCCCGCCACTGCACAAGAGCCTGTGTAACAGTGTGGGAATCCTGCCACTGCACTGCAGCCTGGGTAACAGCATGGGAATCCCACCACTGCACTGTAGCCTGAGTAACAGCGCAGGAATCCTGCCACTGCACTGCAGCCTGGGTAACAGCATGGGAATCCTGCCAGGGCACTCCAGCCTGGGTAACAGCGCAGGAATCCTGCCACTACACTGCAGCATGGGTAACAGCATGGGAATCCCGCCACTGCACTGCAGCCTGGGTAATAGCATGGGAATCCCGCCACTATACTGCAGCCTGGGTAACAGCACAGGAATCCTGCCACTGCACTGCAGCCTCGGTAGCAGCGCAGGAATCCCACCACTGCACTGCAGCCTGGGTAATAGCACAGGAATCCCGCCACTGCACTGCAGCCTGGATAATAGCACAGGAATCCCACCACTGCACTGCAGCCTGGGTAACAGCACAGGAATCCCTCCACTGCACTGCAGCCTGGGTAATAGCGCAGGATTCCTGCACTGCACTGCAGCCTGCATAATAGCGTGGGAATCCTGCCACAGCACTGCAGTCCGGGTAACAGTGTGGAAATCCCGCCACAACACTGCAGCCTGCATAATAGAGTGAGACTGTGTCTCAAAGAAAAGAAAAGAAAAGACATTTAATTGTTTCACCGTTCTGCAGGCTGCATAAGCATGGTCGGGCATCTGCTGGGCTTCTGGGGATGCCTCAGGGAGCTTTTCCTCTTGGGGAAAGTGAAGTGGGAGCAGGCACCTCACGTGGCCAGAGCAGGAGCAAGGGGAGGAGGGCGTGGTGCTGCATACTTTTAAAGGAGAAGTCACTATTGGCAGGACAGCACCAAGCCATGAGGGATCCACTTCCCCCAAACACCTCCCACCAGTCCCCACCTCTAACACTGGGGATCACATTTCAACGTGAGATTGAGCAGCCCTTTCATGGGAACCTTAAGGAGCACACTCATAAAGAATGGAAGGTGGATTAACAGATGATTGGATAAAGAAGGTGTGGTGTATGCATGCCATGGAATACTACTCATTCATGAAAAATGAAATCATGTTTTTTACAGCAGCATGAATGGAACTGGAGTTTATTAAGTGAAATAACTCAGAAGCAGAAGGTCAAGTACCACATGTTCTCACTTGTTAAGTGGGAGCTAAATAATCTGTACACATGGACATAAAGAGTGGAATACTAGACATTGAGGACGGGGAAACGTGGGAGGGTGGGAGGGATGGGAGGGAAGAGAAATTGCCTAATGGGGACAATGTATACCATTCAGGGGATGGTTACACTGAAAACACTATTTTTTTTAAAAAAAGAGAATGGAACGGACAGATAATTTCAGCTGACTTGGAATGTGGTGTGGAGACTCTCACTGCACCTATGTTTGGTTGGGCTTCGCTGCAGAGAGATTTTTTTCCATGTGTGTGTATTTAAGTCTTAGCTTTGAAATGTGACCTCTACAAAGAGTTATTGGGCTTTATCCTGATAGCTGTTACATACTTCAAAAACCTACATATTGTATAACTACCAGATCGCTACTGCGTGGATTTAACCTTTATTATTCAACCTCAAAATAGGGACTTTTGGCAGATTAAATGTCTACTCTTGTCCACAGTGTTTTGATTTTGCTTCTGAAGCAGAAGTTTGTAGACAAATAACTGACCCCTCTTAAAGGAAATGTACAAGAGTGAAGTTGTCTTGAGGCGACCTCGTCAGAGCCGGGAAACCCAGGGCCTGCTGGTGCTGTTCTCCCCGTTGGTGTTCCCTTTCTGTGTCACCATCCATCTCTGCTTGTCAGAGCTGCGGTGCTGCCCACCCCTGTCTTACAAAATCTCATGTTGGGGCTGGATGAAGCAAGTCACAGATTGAATGGGAGCCATGTTATTTTCCCCTGTTGCCCTTTTACCTGGAGCACAGTTGTTTTGTTGTATTCATCTTTTGATCAACTATCATAAGCTAAACGCTCTCATCGTAGTTAAAATGGCAAGGAAAGGGACGTGCTTTGGCACCTCAGTCTTGTTCATTGGGATTCTTCTGATTTTAATGTCATAGTGACATATTTTCTGAGATCAGGGCAGTGCTCACCAGTTGACCTTTATGTGATGATGGAAATGTTCTATATCCACATTATCCCACGTGATAGACACTAGCCACATGTAACCATTGAGCGCTTGAAATGTGGCTAGTGTTGCCCAGGAAATAAGTTTTTTATTTTACTTAATTTTAATTAAATTTAAATTAAATAGCCATCTGTGGCCAGTGGGCACTATGTTGGACAACACAGATCTGGAGGCTGGAAGGAGCCTTGGGCTGTGTAGATCAGTGCCTAACCCCCTTTTTTACTTCCCTGTGCATATTTTCACAGTCTTTATGTCTAGCTAAGAAGGGACGGGGGATGGGATAGAGCTTTGAGAAGCATTGGCGAGAAAGCAGAGCCTCTGAGACAGGGAGCCTCGGACTCTGTGGCCAAGGCAAGCCCTCTTTTTCCCCAACGTAGTTAGATTTTAGAACAAAGTACATTTGGCATTTGGGTTAATCCTTCCAGAAATCCATGTACCAGCTAGCTGTAATTCTACCCCTTTCTTTCCCACTTAGGAAAGCTTACTGGAATGCAAATGAGTGGCAGAAATGTTATTAGGGATAACCTTGAATCTGATTTAATTTATCAGTAAATAATTGACAATCTCATGTACTTTAGCTGTTATCGGGAATATGTTATTTGGGACGCATCTTGTAATTGATTACAAAAACTACTGTGTCTTGACACTTCATTTGAAAAAGGATGGATTAATTAGAACATTTGTTGCAGCGTGTGGGGGTGAATGTGCAGTTGTATAGGTGTGTGTGTTGAGCCTAGGGTTTCTTGGACAAGAAATGATTGGAGAAACACAAATAAGGCCATCATTGAGTCTTTTCAGTCATCCAGTAGTTACTGAGTGCCACTCAAATGCCAAGATGTTGACAACATAGCAATGAAAAAGTCAGTCTCTCAGCCCTCACCCTCCCTCATGGAGCTTACATTCTGCCGGGGAGACAAGACTATAAAAGTAATGACAGGTAGTGATAAATCATGCAGGATAAGGGCTATGGAAAGACTGGGTTGAGTCCCTTTGATGGGGTTGTGGGCAGGCCTGTGTGAAGAGCAGAATCTGAGCAGGGGCCTGCATGTGGTGGCAGAGGAAATGCTAAGTCCAGCCTTGGAGAGTCTTTGGAAGGCATTCTGCTGTAGTTGAAGCTGTTAGTATTTCTTGCTGCCACAAAAGATGCTCTTGATATCTATAACTCATTAATTTCCCACCCTTTTCCCTGTGAATGTAATCGGGCCTGGACCCTGTCTTTTACAGAGCGACTATCTTCGTTGGGCATCTTCAGCCAAAATCAGGTTGTTAATTGCCCCCTGCGGTGGGCTGGCTTCCCAGCCAGCATCTGCAGTGTCAGCATCTTCAGTGGTGACCCCGTGGGCAAGCGTCCTCCTTAGCCTGGCACCCGGACTGCCCCTCATCCCCCGTCTGAGGCCCTGCATCTTGCCTTCTTTAGTCAGACGGTTCCCTTCCTGTCCTTGAATGTAGCTTGTACTTTTCAGATTACCCTTTTGTTCATGTGGGGCTTCTTTTCTGAAACACACTTTTCTCCTCAGTTCTTCCCTGATCCTTCCCATCCTTAAAGGCCTGCTTACTGTCCCTTCTCCTGGGACACTTGCCCACACCCACCTGGCTGTGGTGGCCGGAACCCTTATTTCCTGATTCGTGGTGGGGGATTGTTTTTATTACATCACTAGCGTGCCCTGTTATTTGTTGAGTTGGTAATAAATATAATCAGGTTCATCCCACAGGGTAAGACATGTTTTATTTCTCCAATTTCTTGGCCTTGAACTCAAAGACTCTTTATAGTGTTAGGTTTGAGCAAAAAACAGAAAATTTAATTTAAAATAGTGTAAAACATACAGAGACACACTCCAATTCTGGATTCTTTAGAAGAAAGTTTACCTTTTTTGGGTTTCTTTGGATTTCCCCCATTTCTCTCTGGCAGTGTTTTCAGTTTCCTCCTATTTCTGAGAACTGAGTATGTGGTTAGGATGATGTAGGGTTCTGGGAGCCAGTCTTGCTGACAGTTGGTGGGCCAGAGATTAAGTGTGCAGCTGTGGAGTGCTCACATTGCTTTGTTTTATTCTCAGCCCTTTCCGGTTGGACTGTCCTGTCCAGGCCCAAGTTCTCTGTGATTCTCTATGCTAGTTTCCTGGTTGGGTTGACTACCCTGCTGGACATTCACGAGAACTTGCCAGCCTGTCCCTTAGAGCTGAGAGAAGAGTGTGGCATCCATGCTGGCTGTCTTCCTGCTCCTGGTCTGCTGCCGCCCTGCTGGGCTCTAGAATGACCACTTTACTGCTGCTCTCCCTCTGGCTCCAGTTCAAGCACATGCTTGCAGAAGCTCATCTCAGGAATACTGAAGTTTTTCCTTGATTTTCCCACAGTCTGCAGAGCCTGATTTAGGGCCGCACCAGGATTAAATGAGATTACCAGCATCTTCTCTCCGTCTCTCTTGTGTATCTTGTATGAATGTGTCCTAATAACTATTGATATCAAGTTCATCCCTCCAGAAGCCAAGACCGACCTTTAGTGTCCTGCTGAGGTTGCAGTTTTCTGATGTGTTTTTCTTGCAAGTAAAATCAATGTAGATAAATCTCAGTAACTTTTTCTGCACAATGAGGTGGTTAGGCTCTGCTGCCATGCTGGGCTCCTCCCTCTACGCTGGGCGCTGTCTTGTCTTGTGCAAGGTTGTTTCACCAAAATTGATTGGTTGCTCCACTACTCTTAAAGGTCATGCTTAATCACATTTCAGGAAGATTGAAGAAGATTCCAAATTGCCCAAGTTCCATAGTTGACTTTGTGTTCTCCTTTGGTGCTATTTGCTTTTAACAGCACATCTCTAATTTACTAAGCAGTTATACCTGCACTTAAAGGGCAAAACACAGGGTGCATTTCTTATCTTGAAAATTGGTCACAGCCAATTGTCTGTGGTTTAGAAATGGTCTGTTTTGCTCATGGAAGTCCTAACATGAATGGCATGATACCCCAGCATGCTGCCAGAGCCCTGCCCGCCACCCCTGTGACGCAGGTGTCGGATGAAGGACGGGCTGTGGCCACAGAGTGGGTTTGGCTTATCCAAGAGTTGATGAACCAAGCTGACAGGTCCGGAGGGGCTCTGCTGTTGGCCTTTCATGTTAAGCATGGGGCTGTAGAACAGATGGAAGGGAAGGGGCCTCCTTGACAGTATGAGAGGGTGGGGACCTTTAAGTGACGAGGAATCAAAAGAACAGTTTAGTTACTAGTGGCATTCTGTGTGACAGCTTGACATTCTGTAATTGTCCACAGAGACCAAACTACTTTGGAATAGTGTTCTTGCAAATGTGTCATATTAATTTTTTTCCCTAATAAGGAGGAATTGTTTGATTTGAAAGTTCTGACTAATTTCACATTATTTATTAACTATCAGCTGTAGGAATGGTTTTCCTCTCCATAGTGGTTGACTGGAGGCCTGGAAGCGAGCAATCGAGATTCCTGCATTCAAGAAACATTTTTTTTTCCATTCCTGAGAGAAAAATTTTGACTGGAAAATCCATAACATGACTTAGTACCCCAAGAGATAATGTCAAGGATGTTTGTAAGATAGAATAAAAATTATTACTTTGTAGTAGATGGTTAATTATTGTTTTCAGAGTAATATGTGCGCATTATCCCAACCTGAAAAAGAGAAAAGCAGAAAGAAGACAAAAGTTATTTATAATCTCACCACCTAACCCATTTATGCCTGAGGTCGTAGTTTTTTGTATTTTTGCAATCAGACCTTGGCAATGGTCTAGAGCAGTAGGATATAAATAACTCCCACATGCTTAGTGTTCCAATAATGGAACACTAGGCATAAATAGGTTTTAAACACCATCAGCATTTTTATACCTCCTTCTAGCCTTTTTTTCTAGGTAAATGTTTTCATTTTTAGCTTTGTTTTGTGTTCATTCTTTATATGCAATGAAAACTAACCTCACCCTGTCCCACTACAGCCTATGAATTTTTTATGATATTATATGATAATGTTATATAGTATTCAGAAAATTTTGGTTTTAAAAACTGTATAATATTGTATTCAGGGTATGCACCATAATTTCCCATACCATTTTCTTGTTGTTGGAAATTTTGCTTACCACTGATACAAATATTGATGGCATAAATATCTTTTGCTTAAGAGTATTTCCTAAAGATAGAGTCTTGGAAGAATTATTGGGTCAAAGAGTATGGATTTTTTTTTTCTTTCAGGATTTGGACAAGCTTTATTACAAAACCATAGGTCACCATTTGAGCCACTATAAAGTGCCAAGTAGACTAAGACGTGTATGTGTTTGTTGCCAAGCAGTTTGGCCTTGAACTATAAGGTTACCTCTGTATGGACGGTTCTTTTCTGCCACTTTGCAGATGGGCCCCCACCTGTATTTGGTACTCTTCCTCATGGTTATTGATTTCTTATGTCCTTTACTCGTAGTCCTCCTCCTGTCTCTAACTGTCTTTGTCACTCAATACATGTTCACATTCTACCTGGTTATTTTCTCTCTGGGTAATACTGAACTGAGGTGCAAAGCTGTAAAGGCAGAGAGATCCTTGAAGCAAGTACAATCTTAAAGATATATATATATATATATATGATCTTTTACATACATATCTTTAAGATTGCATGTATTTACACACACATACTCACACATATGCTCTCTAGGGTGAATCCTATGCATGTGCAATTTCAGGATGAAGTCAGGAGTTCATCAACTCTATGAGGTTACTTTTCCCAATACCTCTTTTTCTGTGATCTCTCTTATACTTTTCTGGAGGCTCTCCATTTGGTTCCTTGGCTGGAAAACTGGAGCTTTATTTGCCCTGCGCTGCTGGGTACTTACACAGTCGCATTTGGGACAAAACAGTAGCAGGGCAGAGAGGGAATCAAAGCAAAGGTTGTATGTGTGTGTCTGTGCATGTGTGCGGGGGACAGATTCCTTCACTCTTTTGGGACTTCTGCTCCTTTGATTGGGAAGGAAGTGTCCCTACCCTCAACATGATAGGCTCTTCGGGGTTCCTCTTGCAGCTGCGAATGCTGGTGTCATCACTGCTACCATTGCTTGGGGGCTGGGACATGAGAGGATGGAGAGAAGGGAAAAACCCATCAAGTGATTTCACCCACTGCTATTTACTTTTCATAGTCCTCAACTGCTCCATATATTCTGTTCAGCTTTTATAGCTGCATTCAGTGGAAAGTCAGGGTGGAGAATACTCCCTCTGTCTTACTGGCATCCGGAATAAGATATGAATTTTTTTTAAAGACTCTTGGTACCTGTTACCAAATTGCTTTCCAATATAACTGTACCAGTTTATATTTCATAGCAATATTAGTTGGCCTGTTTCAGTATACTTTTATGAGCATTAGAAAAAATTGTCAAAACACTCAAAACAAAATAACAAAATAAAAATACTTTCATCTTTGCTTAGTTGATAGGTGAACTACTGCAGCTTACTATGTTAGTTTATTTCCTTAATTAGTAGTGTTGTTGAACTTTGCCTTTATATTTGTTACCTTAATGTATCCCTTTTCTTCTCTCTTATTGTCAGTTTTGATCTATTTCCTATTAATTTGCTAAATTTAGTCTTCATATTTATACATGGTAATTTTTAACTATAAAATAACATAAACCTCTCAAAATATCACAGGGCTAGTATCGGAGCTCTGTATTTCCAGGGACCAAGGTTCCATTATCTTATTGCTTTGTCACGTGTAACTTTTATTCCCAAGTTGTCCAGTATGGCTGCTGGAGCTCCAGCCATCACACTTATTCCTAGCAGCAATCTGGAGGAAGTAGTGAAGAAGAAGGAACCAAGAACACTCATGAGCTTTAAGGAGGTTTCCCAGAACCCACAGATAACATTTTGTTCACTTCTTATTGGTCAGAACTTAAGACACTTGGCTGTACCTTGCTGCAAGGGTTGTTGAGAAACAGAGTGTTTTAGCTGGGCAGCAAAGAATCCTGTTTAAAAAATGGAATTGTGTAACTCAAAAAGTGATGGAGATTAAATACTGACATGCAGTTAGAATTGGCTGCCATGGTGTTAGTTTCTTTGGAATTATATCTATTTGTTGTAAAACAAGCAAACAAACACAATAGATAGAGGTCTAAAAAGTCAAAATTGAATGGCTGGGATGGGATTTCCTCCCTCTCATGTCCCTTTACCACCCAAATATAACCACTGCTAATGGCTGGCAAATAGTGTTTTAGGACCTTTTATTATGCATGTAAAAGGTGTGTGTATATAATTTCCTCTTCCTAGACATTATCTTAGAGTTTTCTTTCATTCAATAATATCTCATACATACAAATCATATGTATGTACACTATACACACAATATTCTATTATATGAATGTACTGTAATTTACCTAACATTTCTTGTATATATAGACATGTTGCCTAGTTATTTTACACTCACAAATATGCCTTGAGTATCTATCTTGGCATACTTGGTACATTTATTTGTCATTGCTTTCTTTAAAACTATTAATTTTAAACTTTTTTGTTTTTGAAAGTATCTCCCCAATTTGTTGTCTGCCTTATATTTTATTATATTTTCTTTTTCTAAAACTACATACGAATTTTAAATTTTATAGCCAAATCTGTTGATCTTTTTCTTTTCATCTTTCTGTCTCTTTTAAACTTAGTAGTTGTGAGACGTTCACATCTTTTTTCCTTCCATGTTTTCCTGTGATTTGATTTCATACTTTTAACGCTAATTGATCTAAAATTACTTTTGGTGTATGGTATGAAGTAGCACTCCAAATTAAAACTTTTTCCTGTTTTTAATGTATTTCCACTTAATTAAGTAAATTTCATTTTTGACTTGCTAATGATAAGCTTCTCATTAAATGAAAACTGACCAGAAATGAAAAAAAAAAAAAAATAGAGTGTCTTCATTTGATTGGCTTCTGTAGGTAATTTTCCAGCCATGAAATTTGCTGGTAAAATGTGGACTGCTTTTGATCATTTAAGCAGATACAGGATTGTCCTTCAGAGATGAGATCAGCAAATCCAACTGCAAAGCAGTTAATGATAAACAAATTTGGCTTACCAACTGAAAATCTGGTGCAGTGGGTGGCCTGGCCGCCAGTAGAACACCTGCCCGGGGAAGAGGTGGTCGGCCTTGTCTTCACCCTGTGTTCGCGTTGCCCCTCAGGACAGACCATCTCATGGTTATTCTCTCCATCTCCGTCTCCTCTTCCCTCTCCCTCTGGAAGTTTCTGATGCAAGACCACTGAAAAAGTGCTGGAGATGAGAAGTAAGAAGAGTAATAGAAAGAACATTTGTCATGCATTTATAAATCAGCAAATGCTGTGCAAGGTGCTTGATAGGATTGCTGAGCTTAGAAACGACTCTGTGACATATGCATTATTATTCCTCCTTTAACGAGGAGAAAACAGCCTAGAGAGTTAGGTGGTCTGTGCTGGGTTTCTCAGCTACCAGCCAGTGGAGCCAGTGGAGCCAGGCTTCTGTCTGCTTCCAAACTTCAGAGTACTTCTCCCTTCCTTCCCTCCTTCCCTTCCTGTTTCTTTGGCATCTACCCTTTGTGCCTCTGTGAATTGTTTTCCTCTTTTCCTTTGTTATCTCATGAGGGACTTTAAAAAACAATATCTCAAATTATCAAAGTAACAAATTTATTATAGAAATTTTGGAGAATATAGCAAAGATCAGCAAGAAGACATCCCCGCCAGTTGACACACTCGACCACGGTGTATGAGTCTCATTTCCCTTCACAGTTTGTCAGCGCTGGGTGTGGAGATGAGAAGACAGCCTTTGCCCGTTGCCCTGGAGGAAAGAGGGATCTGCCTGTCTTCTTCTGCACATTCCAAGTTCATGCCGTTGCCCCTTCTGCAGTTGCCTGGCATGGCATTTTTTTCTTACTGATACTCACGCTCCTTCCACTTCTGCTATACTGCAGAGCTTCAGTTCTTTTGCTGTAAGAACGTTTATCCTGGATCATACATTCCATTACCATTAGAATTCCTTATTAAATCTGTTAATGTAAGTTTTGATTGAAAATTATTTTTTTCAGTGTACACTTTGCTGATAGCATATATTTTCATTTAATCTTTGTAATAGTGGAATTAGAAGGGTTTTTTTCTTTTTTAAATTATGAAAGATGTTATGTATGAAACTATATATGTCATATATGTGAAATGCAGCTGTTGGATAAATGCTCATGTACCTGCTCTCAGCTCATGAAACAGAGCAGGCGGCAGTTCCTGCACATGTCTTCTGAGCCCCTCCTCATTCTCCCTCTCTCCTTCTAGTTCCTCCAGTATACCCCACCCGACTGAATTTTGAGTTTATTATTTCCTGAAGATGGACATCTTTATTTCCCCCTACCCCCTTTAAAAGAAAAATAGAAGCCTTAAAAGGTCAAGTAAGTTGCCCAGGGTCTGGCAGTGAAAATAACTGTGTTACTAGCACCCAAATGTTGGACTTCTAGTATAAGTGTTACTTTTTCTTCCTGTTTTGAAACACTGTAATACCTCCTTATTTTGTTGATAGTATTATGTATTCTTTGACCCTCACCTTATGTAGATTTAACTGTATAGGTTTTAACTATATAGATTTCTGAAGAGTTAAATTTAAATTTTTTAGAAGTAGTGCTCTTATGACTGAGACTTTTACGTTTGCACATTTGCCTACTCTAGATGTTACTAGAAAACTTACCTTGCCCCTCAGAACAAAAGTACTGGTGGCCTATGGGATATCTGTGTATTAGCCTCTCTAATTTGTTCCCAGAGCTAGAGATGGCAAAGGTAATGTACATATGATTAATGGGTACATGATCGCCCCTTTTATACAATCAATACCATGGTTCCAAATGAATAAACATATGTTGAAAGATGGCTAGCCTTTTAAAAAGTCAAATGCTGGGGATTTTCCATTGGATCTAGTTCAGCTTTTGCTAATTTTTATAACTCACATCAACATTCAGGTCACAGATGTGGATTAAAAGTGAAGCCCGATGAAATAAGATCTATCTTGCAATAGTGGCGTGTGCATCAGGGTCCACTCACAGTTCTAAGATTCTAGCATCAGAAATGCTTAGTGTTCGTCTTGGCATTTGCTTCAGTGCTGACTCACGCTGAATGCAGATTGTGGCCACTAGACTGTGGATAAAGGAGGGGCAGGAATTGTGGGATCTTCAGAGGTCCCTGGGCAGTATGGCACCGTGGTTATGAGTGCAGATGCTAAAGTCTCATACCTCTTGGCATGCCCTCTTTGCCATGTGACCTGCAGCCCGTGACTTTACCTCGTGGAGCCTGTTTTCTCATCTGTAAAATGGGGGCAACATCAGCATACACACTCTTGTGCATAATGTGTTTAAACAATGTATACACAGGGTATACATGAGATTGTTTCTGTGAAAACCTTTTCTTGGTGCCTGGCACATGGCATGCGTTAATAACTGTAGTTAATAACAGTCGTGATAGCTGTCACCATCATTGTTGTCATCCTTAAGGCAGCCTCCTCATTTGTAGAGGAGGAAACTGAGTCCCAGATCCTGTGGCCCCTCAGCAGGCGAGCTGGGACGAGACTGGCAGTGCCTGGGCTTCCCGTGTGGTGCTCTTTCCACCCCGCCACCTGCCTGTCTCCACATATCTCTAGATCACGTACTTTGTCACCTCCCCTGGTTCTCTGCAGTGCCGGCAGATCCTAACAACAGATGGTCCTGTTTTGAATTAAAACAATTTAACTCAAGATCCATCAACTGCCAACATCAAACACCCTTAAAAGAAGGAAAGAAACTCATTATCAAGAGTATTTAAGCAAAGTAGGTATTTAATCTATCTTAATCATTTGCATTCTTGAGAAGAAGAAAGTCAGTGGCAGCTGCCACCGTAGGCCAGACCCCATGAACGTGCTTGCAGGTAATTGCTTCTCCCTTTTCTTCTTTGCCATATAGTACCGATTTGGACTTTGGCCCTTAAGAACAAGTTTCTCAGCACACTGAATATTCAACTATTTAAAAATTTAAAAAGCAATCTCTTTCATTTTGGTCCATAAATCCTGTGGCTGTCCCTCTTTTAGTTGAGCTTTGTCAGAATGCACACGGGCACCGCAGGCCTTCTGACGGCCACGTGGGGCTGTGCTTGCAGCACCTGACAGGAAGATGGGGAGTGACTGAGCTCTGTAGCTGCTGTACTCGGTGGCATCATGGTGACTGTCTTGCACAGCTGCAGTCCCCTAAGTCAAATATGCAATCAGTGCTGCTCCTACATGCCATACCTGGTTCTTTCCAAAGCATGGTGTCCACAGAATGGTTCCTTGCACTCAAATCACCAAGCTGATGGAGTGAGAGTGGATGGGTAAGCCATGAAAATATGCAGACTCTTTAGTAGCATGTAAGTGCTCAGTTCAGGTCACTCAAGTCTGGGCTCTCAGCACGACTGTCTACTCTCCCACCTTGGCCACTCCCTGCCATCCTCTGTGCTCTGTTAACGAGCTGGTCGTCTCTCTCGCAGCCCATGTTAGGTGCTGAGGGACACAGAGGCAGTTGTTGGCAACCCTCGTTTTCCCTTTGTTCTTGTTGCTGCTTCTCTCTGCCCCTCTTCTTCTACTTTGTTTCCTCTTTCTTTTTCTTCCCTCCTGCTCTTCTTTGCTGCCGCCCATGGTGTGGTCTGATGACAGCTGCCAGCAGGGCCACTGTGTTGCACCGCTTCCAGATAAATTGTACGCCTTGCCTCTGGAGCAGTGAGATGGCAGTGGCTCTGGGTCCTGGCTGTGGGTACAGCTTAACTCTTTGGAGTCAGGCTGTGGCCCCTCCCTTCCCCTAATCTCAACATGAGAGAAAATGTTGGAAGCACCCAGTTGTTTGACAAAGAAAGCAGGAGGAAATGAAACATTGCCTGGCCTTCCTAGAACATCCTGTGGTGCGTGCTGTTGCTTGAGTGTGCAGCGTGTGTGTGCGTGCACAGGGCGTTTCAGCAGAAAAACAGAGATGTGCTACTTTGTCACCTTGAGGACTCCTTACTGGGACCTTCATGTCCTTGACCAGATTGAAGCCTGATGGGCTAGAAGGTCTGGGTGTACTTAAGCCCCGCCGTCTGCTCCCAGCTAAAAGTAAACATGCTGCTTAGTATTTGTGTTCCACACCACACTTTTGCCCAATGTATAGATCTAAAGCCCTATTTATAGCTTTCTCGTGACATTTGTACGGGCAGTCTCTCGTCAGGTGATGCCTTCTCTGTGTGTGGAGCTGCCCAAGCCCAGCCAGCCCCTCTCCATGGCCCCACCTCTCATCCCTACTTAGATTTCTCAATGTATAAATGGCTGCTCTTAAGCAACCTGCCATGCCACGCGGTTTCTTACCTAGTTTGGTTTAAACTATTCTCCCACAGGGAAATAAAGCAAAAAAGTGACGGCATTTGCTTTTTAATCTTTTAATAATTCATTTCCCCGCCACAGGGAAGAGGCTGAGGCCCCCGGCGGCTGGCAGCGGCTTTGTTTAGTGCTGGGCAGCCCGTGTGTGGGGGACTGACGCTGAGCACGACAAGGTGAAATCTCACAGGTCATCAATTTGTAACTGACAGCATTTTGAAAAGCGATGTGTAAGGAGCTGATATTGGTGTAGTGGTATGAGTGAAATTTATCATATCATAAAGTGTATGTGAAAGGGGACTATTATATATTTTCTCTTTATCAAAATGTCCCACTTTTTTATTGATGCTTTTCACCCTTCTATGGTCTTATGAAACAAGACAACAAAACAAAGCTTGGAATCATGAAATTTCAGAATTAGCAGAGAGGCCACGGAAGTATGATCTTTTATAAGGGAGGGAAGGGCAGTCACAGAGGCGAGTGGTGTCCTTCGCAGCCAGTGAAAGCCCCTAGAGGCAGGACCCTGTCTTGGGTGTCTTTTTCTCCCCAGGGCCGGCACTGAACAGAGCATACAGTGGCTGCTGGCAGGCCGGAGGAATTGCGGAGCAGGTGGACTCCTGCCTCCTGGTTCCTCTTCCACTCATCCTTGGGACACAGGGTGTTCACTCACTCTTCCTGTGGACCTGCCTGAAGTAGAGCTCCGCTCTTTAAGGTGTATGTTGGATCCAGTTTGGCCTTTGATGGCAGACAGACTGGCGGCGAATTTAGCTCAGTGTCCACTGGCTGTGAGACCCAGCCTTCTCTTCCCTGAGTACCTCGGGACGGATCAGTACTGGAGCTGCACTGTTATGACTCATAATGACGATGGCTGGCGCTTATGCAGCACTTTGTCATATGCGGGGCACCGTGTTAGGTACTTTGCGTGAATTAACACATCTAGTCCCCACAAGAGCCCAGAGGAGCATGTACTTATTATTGTTCTCACTTGAGAGCCGAGGTAACTGAGGTGCACGGAGCTTCAGTTACACAGCTTTCTCTTCACTAGCCCCTGAGTTCTCCTGCCTCTCAGCAGAGTGCCTAACACATAGCACTCACACAGTGAGTGACAGGTTTGACAATAAAGTTAAACTATTTGTATGGCAAATCTCTTATTAGTGCTCTTTGTAGTTTCTTTGCTTTCAAGCTTGAGAACTTCTCCATCTAGAAATCATTAACTCTTTATTCCACTGGGTGTCATTTTGGTTTATGGAATTCCTTGCAGTCTTGAAGTCCTAGTTCAAGGCAAAGGGACCAAAATCATGCTGTTTAATTGCATTTGAAGCCATGATTAAACCAGGTTGACCTCCATGTTCTTGTCCTGGCTCTGCCATGTACTGGCTGGCTTCTCCTCTCTACCGTCTGTTCTCTTCCAGTAGGCAGAGTGTCATTTAGCAAGGACAGTCGAGTCCTGCCACTCTGTTTGAAGCCCTGCTACGGCACCCATCTTATCCAGAGGAAAGCTTGCAGTGGCTGCCCCCACCCACCTCAGCTTCTTTCTTGCAATCCTCCTGCTGATTTGAAACCATTCCAGGCACACTCCCATCTCCACCATGGGGCTTCTGTGCTGACTCTTCTCCCCACCAACATCCCAGACACCTAGATCCTCATTTTCACAGGTGTCATCTTCTCAGTAAGCACCACATTTAACATCACAGCCCACTCCCACGCCCCGCGCATTTTAAAAACCATAACATGTTCTATCTTCTAATATACTGCATATTTTACTTTTAAAAAGAGAACTTATTGAGAAGTATCCTTTATTTCAGTGATATTTCTCAAGTGTTTAGAAGGATGCCAGGCACATTTTAGGGACTGGCCCATAAATACTTGTTGAATGAATGAATGAATGAATGAGAATGTAGCCTTGGTGAAGCCACTTTCTCTTTGGGGGCCTTTCGTCTGCAGCAGAGCTGCAGTGTTCCAGTACCTCTACAGCTTGTACTGCTGTAAATGAAATACATCCTCCCAATTATAACTTCTGTGGATTCTTTGCATATTGGTTGTGTCAATGCATCACGAATCCACTCTCACCCACCCTAGGATGTGAGATTCGTGGGGCAGGCAGAATTCACCTGGTGTTGTGGGGACAGATGACACACCCTGGATTGCTGGGTCTAGAGATCTACGTTCAGCTCACATCTGGGGTTGGGATATGCTGAGTGTCAGCCATAGCTCACGTGTCAGAAACACAGCACTTTGCCCAGCCTGCAACTGCCCGGTGAGAGCCCGCCTATTTTGCCCACTTTCATTTGGTGACGTTTCCAGAGCCTCTGCAGTGCCATTGTCCTTTCCCAACACCAGCAGGGCAGCTCCAGTTTTCTGCCAGCGCCACTGAAGCCAGCCCAGGCCCATTGTTGCTGTGGATTTGTTTGCATATTGCACAGCCATCTGTTCTCTTTACCATCCAAGCTTTAGATTTTGAAATATGAATAACCAACCGCTCCAAGGATTTCAATGGCTTACTGTTTGTTTTGTATGCCAGTAACTAGTCTTTCAACTGTTAGAATCACCGTTTTAAAAGCCTAGATTACTCTTCTGTTGTGTAGGTGCCTTGGGCAGTCATTGTGGCTGAATGAACTAGTACCTAGGTATCTAACTGAGCCATGGGCTTGAAAACCACCATATGCGACTATTACTGTTCATGCTTTCATCCTGATGGGAATCATTAAATCAGAAAGTTGTTTGAGAAAGATACCAGCATATAGTAATCCTAAATATAGTAAGCTCATGGATTAGAATTACACTTCAAGCGTGTTTATTCGCGTTGTGACTTGAGCCGACTATTCTCTGTGGTAAACGGAGAGGTTTGTGAGCATGATTGTGTGTGACGTGCTTCTCAGTCCTAGCAGCAGCATCTGTTGTAACTGCCATCCTTTCCTGAGAGTTCACCTGTGCCCAGAGCAGTGCTTCAACATTTCGTCTTCCACCCACAGCCTTCTCTTACTTTCCTTAACATGCCAAGCTCTCCTTGCTCTGCTCCTTGGGCGCGCGCTCTCTCTCTCTTGTCTTTTTATACGGTCACAAATTTTACAGGCAGGGCCTCAGCTTTTCCACGTTGTTCCTTCGGCCTGGACCCCCCTTCTGGCATGGCTTTCAGCACCTGTGCCTTTCCTTTGTGGCATTTGACACAAAGGTCATTAATTTTTAGTTGAGACCTGTTTAATGTCTGTCTATACGTACAGGCTGTAAGCTATTTGAGGTTCCAAGCTTTATCAGCACCTGACACTGTTCCGGAAATAGACTGAGTAATATTTCTGTAATAATTGATGTGTTTTCACAGACAACCCTATGAAATGTATGCATAGTGTCACTTCTTTTTACACTTGAGGAGACTGGGCTAAAGAGAGGTTAAATCACTTGCCCAGATCATCCAGGTGGTACGTGGTAGAGCCATTCTTTTTCCTCTGCTCTTCTGAAGAAGCACCGCATGCTGGCACAAGTAACGCGAATGACTGAGACAGTAACGGCCAGATGCAGTGGCTCACATGTAATCCCAGCACTTTGGGACGCCAAGGTGAAAGGATGTCTTGAGGCCAGGAGTTTGAGCCAGCCTGTACAACATAGTAAGACCTCCTCTCTACAAGAAAATAGAAACAATTAGCTGGGTGTGGTAGCATGTGCCTGTGGTCCCAGCTACTCAGGAGGCTGAGGCGGAAGGATAGCTTGAGCCCAGAAGTTAAAGGCTGCAGTGAGCTGTGATCTCACCACTGCACTCCAGCATAGGCCGCAGAAAGAGACCCTGTCTATAAAAACAAAAAATCAAAACTAATACGTCAACCAAAAGACCTGTATTCTGAGTTATCAAAATGGTTAGGAAAAAGAGATGTTCCTACTTAATAAACGTTAGCCAGGGAATATTTTTGTTTTCTAGTTGTTTCATGTTTCTAAAATGCCTGTTTCTCTGCTTTAAACAACCCAGCACCAGAATGGGATTGAGTCATACGAAGGCCTCATTCACTGTGGTCTTGGAATTTTTTTTGTGATTTTGTTTTTTTTAGAGACAAGGTCTTGCTCTGTTACCCAGGCTGGGGTGCAGTGGTGCAGTCAGAGCTCACTGCAGCCTCCACCTCCTGGGCTCAAGTGAACCTCCATCTCAGCCTCCCAAGTAGCTGTGACTAAAGGTGTCTGGCATTGCGCCCAGCTAACTTAAAAAAAATTTTGGTAGAGATGAAGTCTTGCTATGTTGCCTAGGCTGGCCTTGAACTCTTGGGCTCAAGCAGTTCTTCTGCCTTGGCCTCCCAAAGTGCTGGGATTACAGGCATGAACCACCTTGCCCAGCTGGGCCTTGGAGTTTTCACTGTTGAGATGATCATTAGCATTTTTTCCTCCTCTATCAGAAGGTTTTCTTGGTTGCCTCTAAGATGTATTTTCATCCTTCAGGTTTTAGCTCAGGTGGTCCCTTTGCAGGAAAGCATTCCTTAACCACGCTATTTACTACTGCGGCCCTTTGGTTTCTGCTCTCCATCTGCTTCCCTGTGCCTTTTTCATGGTACCCCTTTTTATCACTGAACATCCTACGTGGTGTATCTAGTCCTTTGTTTATTGTCTGTCCTATCCCTCCTCTAGAATGTACTCTCCACGAGCATGGAGTCTCTTGTTTTCTTTGTTGTTTATTCCCAGTACTGTCCTTAGAGCAATGTCAGGTACATTTGACTCATGGGATGTATTTATTAGTATTTATTATTCATTATTGAATGAATGAAATGCTGTTTAGCTAGACGAGTTAGCTTTGTAATTCAACCTGCAGATATTGGGCTCATTTGGACCTGGGATCAGCTGTGTGACTTTGGGCGAATGACAGCTTCTCTAAGCCTCCTTCCTGATTGGTGGTGTGGGTTGTAGGAACACCTTCCCCTTTATTGTGTTGCAAGGATTTAATGCCTGCCCACAGTGAACACCTGGAGGCTGTTACTGTCGTTTCAAAAGTTACATAGCCTAGGAGTCTTGATTGGTCTTTTCCGTTTACATACTACTAATTTGAGGGACATGTATGTTTGTGTGCACGTGCATGTGTATGTTCTGGTGGACTGATTATGCTAATCAGCGAAAAAACTAGGCCACTTTCACATATAGTTTTAAGAGTTGAAGTCTCGGCACAAACGGTTCCCACTTTTTACACAACAATGTGATATTTTATAATAAAGACCTACATGTCACATCTTCCTACTTTGAGCTTCTTTCCCGTTGACCTGTGCTTATAGCCAGACAGGGGAGGGTGAAGGCCCCAGTCAGGGCATAGTCAAGTGCTCTTCCTGAACCCCGTGGGTACAGGGGGTGGGCTGTCCCTGAGTTACATGAGATCACTGAGGAGATAGGAGGGCGCAGTCACGTGGCCTCCTGGCGCCATGTCAGAAACCCAAGCTATCGTGCTGAGGTTCCGTTTCCTATCATGTGCTCAGTTTTAGCTACCTTTTGACCCAAAAGTGAGATTGTATCTTGTGATTCTTCTGCAGACATCTTTCCAGAACATTTCTTAAGTTGTCCTTTGCCCTTGGACAGAGCGCCACGATGGCATCAAAGCAAAGGGTAGGCTTTGTTAGGGCTGTAGTTCTTGGAGAGGTGAAAACCAGAGTTTATTTTATTGTGATAATAGGTGACTTTAGTGACCTTCAATCCTTAAGTCTGATGTACTTTCATGAATTTATGATCTTGATTTGTCCATGAACATTTTTAAACTCCGCTTTCTTTGCTCCTTTGAATCTAATAAAGATAATCACATGTTTTCTGCTTCAGATCTGTTTATATTTATGAGAGCTAATGATATGTTATGCCTTTGGGGAAGAGAGGAAAAATTCCTCTTGATTTCTTGAGCTGGAGGAGGGGCAGAGCAGTAAGCCCATTCTTGATTCCCGTATGTTTAATAAAGATTGCAGTGGCACTCACGATTCCTCATCTATTCATACGGGGCCGTGTATTGGTGCTGTGTTGCTGCTTCTGAGATTGGCACTGTTATATTATTAATAGTACTGATCACACATGCCTTGCATTTAATATAGAACTTAAGAGGCTCACCTAGCCTGAATGAAAAATCTCAAATTGAAAGTGTAGATGCTATAAAATTTTTAAAGAAGGGAATGCATTATGGTTGAACTTTGGAAATACAAATAGTCCGTTTTTAATAACCAAGTTATGAATGTTCTTGGATTCTTGGGTTAGGGAGGTGGAGAAAAGAAAGAAAGTGGTTTCCTCTTGCCTTTATGCCAAGTAGAATCCAGAGGCACACAGAACACCAAAGGTCTAAGTTACACTGACAAAAACAAAAACAGAAAACCCAAACCCAACCCAGAGTTTGGGAAGGCAGCTCTTCCATCATTAACTCATCCGATTATGCCAGTGATGGCAGAGATCTCAGAACAGTTGGAGGTTTATATACACAAATGTATGTGCTAAAATACCACACTCTGATGACATTCGATGGAGAGGTAACCTTTGATGATGAATTTTCTTGCCCTTTTTAGGGGAGTGAAAGGGGAGGCGGGTGGTACTTCACAAGACTCTAAATTTACCAAAGTTTTTCAAATTTAAATTTTCTGAGAAAAAAATGTCAAATGATCGTAGATCCAAAAAAATGCCTTTGTTGGCATTTTAATGGTGCTTTTTGAGTCCAGTATGGAGTGTAAGTGAAAAGAAAAGCAGTTTCTTTTCTTGGTAATATGGTATTGAATCCAAAGCCTCGGACCATACAATGGCCCAGGAAGCTTCATGATTTATATATTGTATGTGATCTTTTCTTAAACATCGTTAACCTGTGCCCTTTCCAGACAATGCCGGGTCAGAAAATGTCAGGGGAACTTTGGATTGCTTTCCTAATCATGTAAAGAAAATGATTGTCCTCAAAATCCAGGGACTATGACAGGCATTCTTAATAGAATGATACGTTTAGAGGCACAAACAGCATGCATGGGACTGCTTTTAGCTGGTGGGGAAGGAAAAATGAGTGATATTTTAATTCTGGTTCAGACCAATTGTGGAGAAGGAAAATGTTGCTACCTGTCAGGCTGTTGTAGACACCTGTTTAATTTGTTGGAAAGGTGAATTCTCAAAGTGGAAAGCCTTTTCAAACGCTTATTCACACTCTTGAGACCTAGAGAGGGGCTTAGTGTGGAGTACAGGACTAGGTCCTACCCATGAGAAGAGTGGCTTGGCCGCAGGGCTGTGAGAGAGGGGGTAGGGGAGGCTGGGACAGTGGCTGTGTGGCAAGAGCTATCCCCTGGAGCCAACGGAAGCAGGAAGTAGACCCTGGTGATTGGTGATGTTCTTCATTCCTTCCTGACTGCCTCTGCCTCCTGGGACCTATCAACCCCTCAAGTTAGTTAAGAGCTACATTTGGGAACACATTCTGTTACAAAGTCGTATTTGCCTAGGTGAAAATGAAAAAGTCTCTTCCTGTTCCTGTTATCATTTAGGTCATTAAGGAACAGGATTTAAGTGAATATGAGAAAAGAGACAGTTCTTTGGCAGAGCAGAAACTGTGTAACTATTTTCAGCTCCTGTGTTTTGAAACAACATTGGTTACTTCAGTTCAGCTCTTTCAGAAAGAAAAAAAAGTCAAATGGGTGGGCTTGATAGGTGGTTTTGCCAGATTACAGACCAAAGTTGCATTCAGAGTACCACGTCGTTTCTTTTCAAAAAGTTTGCTTTCTCGGTCAACACCAAATAACCTACAAAAAGGAGCCTAAAAAACATGATTTCATTTCATGAGACTTCAGATGCCTTGCCTGTCTCTGTCATTTTTCCATGGCTTTTCAGCTGTCAAGGTGGTTGCCATTACGTTCTCTGTCTTTATTTGCAGCCAAGGTGGGCTCGGCTTGTGGGCTTGTGGCAGAGCCATCCGCAGTGCACGCAGCCAGCAGCGGCCAAGCTTAGCGCCTCGCCTACCACATCCACCTTCTGATGGCAGCGCTCACCAGTGGAACACGCTCTCTCCACACCTCATTATTTCTACAACCTGAGTGAATTTGCAAATTAATTGATGTGTGGGAGGGAAGGCATCTGCTATTGTAAAAACCTTTAACTGTGGCAGTAAAACTTGAAATAAAATTAAGTGTTACTATAGTAAACTAATAGTCCCCAGGTGATGGAGCACATTTTGTGGTGTGGAGAGGCTTACATTTTCAGGATCTACTTAACTTTGAGGCTCTATTTTTTTTCCTGGTCTAGTTTTTATTTTCTTCCAAGGAATACAAGTATGTAGTTTAAAAGGCAAGTAAGTAATACTACAAGATTTATACCAGAAGTGTTGATCTTGCCCAGCTATGCTGTGCCACTCCTCAGAGGCGACTCCTTTTAACTCTATATTTCATTCTTTATTTGTTTTAGAGGAGAGGTCTTGCTGTGTTGCCTGGGCTGGACTGTAACTCCCGAGCTCAAGTGATCCTCCCACTTCAACCTCTTGAATAGCTGGGAATACGGGTGTGCCCCATGCCTGACTTCTGTTAACTCTTGTAGCTGTTTCCTTGGATACTCGCCCACATTTTCCTAAATAACCTGCTTAGACTGCTATTTTAGATGTTATCTGTTGCCTCCATCATGGAAGATGAAGATTTAACTTTTATAGACCACCATCTTCTGATTGCATTGCTTTCATTGATACTTGGTTTTTACATTATGACTATGAAATATTTTTTATAGCTGACACATGTAGAATACTATGGTTGTTATTTTTGTGAAGGCTGAGGTAGAGGACTATCTCACCATTTAGTGTGTAGATTTATCCCCTTTTTCAGCTGTCCCTAAACCCTGAGCCTCTAGGACAGCCTCTCCAGAGATGACACCACCTGGCTTCTGATGGAGCAGGGATCTGGGTGTTCAAGAAAGATTTAATCACTTCACCTGTTTTATGCCTGCTTGACACCTGGCCTTCCAGGCCACTGAGTGCCCCTACTTCCTCAGTCTTTGGAAATTCTGCAGTGCAGTTCAGCTTGCTTTTTAAAAATCAACTTCTCCCATCCTCTCAACCTTCCCTTCTGTTCAGGGTAGGTTTTCAGCGCACTTCAGTCCGTGAAGGTAGTGCTCGCCCATTGACTTCCTGTCTTCTGGAATGTTGTTGACCTCTCTTTCTATGACTGTCTCCTCTTCTCTTTGTCTTTGTAGGTTCATAGCTGTGAGTTTATTCATTTGCTGTCATTTTAGTGGTTTGGGGAGAGAATGCAGGTGAATGTGACTTCATTCTGCCATGTTCAACAGGAAGGCCTCTGGCTCCTGTTTTTGATACATTTTGCTTTGTTTTACACGTAGGTCGACAGTGTCTTTGTATTTCAAAAAGCACATTTTGATTTAATGGGCCTATGTTTTTCATGAAGGGTCTTCTTTTCATCACATGATTCTAAGAAATTTGTGCAGACATGCTCATTGCTGCTTTGAAATAGAGTAATACTGTCTCTGGGTCCCTAGTATGCTTTCTAAGAAGATCCATCGGATGCTAGTGTTTTATTATGTAGCGGGAGGCACAGATGATAAAACACGAAGCTCCTGAAAAGAAAGGACTGGCCTTTCTCTCCCCCTTTTAGGTGCATGCTGGTTTTAAAAACCTCTTTCTCAGTGGTGCTCTTACTATTTTAGCTCTCAACAGTTAGCTTTTCTGGAGTGGAATGGTTGAGGGCAAGAGTACCTGGTGTGTGACAGCAGTGTTAGAAGCTGAATTTTTCAAAGAAGCAGAGACTCCATTAGACTTAGAGCCACTCCCTTGGGTCAGGGCCATGGAGAGCCAGGCAGCGCTGTCATGAAGGGGCGCCACTGTCTTTGAGACCACGTGGCTCTGGCAGCGGTGCACACTCCCCCAAAGAGGGGGCAGAGGCCAGAATCCCCCAACACTGGGCAGACTTGTGCTACTTCCCAATAGATGGACCAGTAATGCCTTTTCACATACCTCCCCGTCTTTGAAAACCAGTACATAAGTCACCAGTTTGTTGTCTTCTGCCTTTGGGAAATGCTCACATTTCCTGTGTGGGAAGCCAGCCCATGTCCCTCTGTCCTTTCCACCTCCTGCCACCCTAGCAGCTCCCACACCGTAGCCTGTGTACCTTGATTTGCAACTTTTGGACCATGCTCCTCCCCCCCACCCCGAATCAGTTTTTTTTTTTTTTTTAAGGATAATACAAAATGCAGCTCACAGGCCTATTTCAGACTTTATTAAAACATCATTTCTCCCGCCTTGTTCCGGATTTCTGTGCTTAATCATAGAAAGGCAGCTTGTTCAAATAGACATTATTCTTGCTTGGAAACGCTCTTGGCTTGTCCTCCTCCCCACCTCCCTCCGTGTTTTGTAACCTCGCTTCACCGAGGCCCTTCTCATTAAATATCATAATTTGCTCATTGGAGAGTGATTTGTAAACTTAATTAACTCTCTGTCAGTGTTTGAGTTAATTTTCTCCCTTTCATTTTAGCCTCCCTGGCCGTGGTTTTTCATATTCTGTCCTGTGTCTGTTAAAGACTTTGTAAACAGTTTTGAAATGCCAGTCGGTGATATATGGGCCTCTTTAACATTTCTTTGATTTATGTGCAGTGCTGTGGAAAAAGGCAAAGAAAGCAAATTATATGGCAAAAAATGTTGCCAATCTTCACTTTTTTTACTCTTAGTTTTAAAAAGTATACTTATCAATCAAATCTGATGGATTTTCTTTTTTATAAAGATTGAAAATTTAACTATTTGAAGACTTGTGCAATGCATGTTCTATATTTGCTTAATCAAGTAACTTGGTACTAGAAGAGGGTTTCAAAATTCTAAAAGCTTTCAATCTCTACTGTTTGTTCCTATCCTACTCCCTCCCCAGCTCTTCAACAATACATGCATGAAATGGCCAGATTTTGATAGGAGTTGAAAAGATGGAATTCTCTCAATGCTGGAAGTACGTCGCTGAATCCTTCTGGTAAACCAACAAGAGCTGTGTCCTTCTCTTAGTTGACTGTGACTTGTCCGAGGTTTCTCTCTGTGGCATATCTCTGATGGTTTTCAGGTCTCAGGAGACTGGCCTCCTGAAGCTATCAGTGAATCTGTAAATGTTAATTTTCAGAGTTTACTATGATTGTACACAGATTTTAGTGTGTCTCAGAGCTGCCTGGGGGTGCCTGTTACTGTGTGAATTCCTAGGCTCCTCAGTAGAAGTTGTAATTTCACAGAAGTGGGCCCCTGGAGTCTGCACTTTTGGTGAGCACTCTAGATGATTCTGTTGCAGATGATCTCTGACTGTACTTTGAAAATTATTTGAAGGCTGTAATGCCCTTGATTTTACACTCCCCTATTCAGTATCTCAAATGGCACCCCTCCCCCAATCGTCTACTACATGGAGTCCAAAGAAGGTGTGAAAAAATCCATATTACTTGGAAGTGCTAGGACTTGTCGTTTGTGTAGCAGGGTATATAGGTCTGGCTGTGCACAGTTATGGAATGCCTACAGACGTCTTCGGATTTTTAAAAAATTTATTTGTTCATTCAGCCACAACTATGTGCCAAGCACTGTCCTAGAAGCTGAAGCTACAGTCATGACTAAGATAGAAGTCTCTGTCCTAATGGAGCTTATATTCTACTGTATGGGAGACTGGGAGAAGGGGAGTGGGAGAAGCATAAACTAAACAAACAAACGATATGTATGTAATACCTAGCTGCCTTTACTGCTGTGATTAAGATAAAACTGCTGTGATAGAAAGCACCTTTAGGCGGCCAGAAAAGGCCGCCTAAGAAGGTAAAGTTCAAGTTGAGACTTGCACAACAGGAAGTCAGGTATGCAAAGATCAGGGTGAAGAGTGTTCCAGGTAGAGGGGGCAGCTAGAGCGAGAGGCCTCAAAACAGGAACAGAAAGGAAGCCAGCTGGAGTAGTGGAAGCTGAGTGGTGGAATGCTGGCGAGGCAGGTGGAAGGAGGAGGTGGGGGCCGGAGCACATAGGGTGTCCTGCTGTGTGTGTGCCCTGTGACTCTAGTATGGCTGTGGTTGCTCAGATCAGAGGTGAGCACCTAGGCCAGTGGCTGCCAGCAGTTGATGAGGTCCCAGCCAGCATGGATGCTGTGCCCAGCATACTCACCCTCCACTGCCTGGCACAGGTTCACAGCTCCTTATCAAAGCTTTGGGCATCCGAATGTGTTTTGGATTTTACAACATTTTATACTATAGAAAGGAAGCATGGCTCATATACCATTAATTTCTCCAGTGGGGTCTAGGGCAGTACTCTGTAATCAAATTTTGTGCAGCAAAATGTATGACTATTCACACTAAGTGAGATAAATTAAGATTTAAATAGACTCACATCAGTTCATGTCAAGTTTTGCTGCCACATGAGTTTTGGCGCCTACATTGATGAGAAGGTTTTCGATATTCAGAACTTTTTATACATTTTATACTGTGCAAGGGAATTATGGCTGTATACTGGCAGATTCCTGGCCCATCCTCTGTTCTGGGTGTGAAACATCAGAAGGCAGTGAGTGGGTGAAAGGTGTGTGCACACGAGCGTGCCTGCTTAGGCGGCAGCAGGCAGAGTCCCAGGAGAGAGCAGAGGCGAGTCAGGAGGAGTTGATTGTGGCGGAGTTGGAAGCAGCAGCCCGTAGAGAGGGAATCCGAAGCCCAGAAGCCGAGTCGGGCGAATGGCCGGAAGCTGCTGGAGCAGTTGGACTGCGGTGGGCTGCGTTCCCGTCTCTAAGAGACCTGTTTGTGGACACGGCTCCTGTGGTCCCTTTCCCACAGAGTGGACCCTTACTAACTGGGTAACCAGAGCGCAGCTGTGCTCGTTGTAACCTGCAGACCTAATAGGGTAAGAAGAGGAGGCATTAGATCCCCATCATCTCACTTCCTGATTCAGAATTCAAATTCCTACCATACTTTGGAGTTTACTTACATCCCCTCTGGCTATCTCCCGCCAGCTAATGTATTCATTTACTCATTTATTTAAAAAACACTTCTTGAGAGCATGCTAAGGCCCGGAGAGGCAGTTGAGTGTCGTGGTTACAGAGCAGAGGCCCCAGGGCCAGGCTCTCCGGACTCCAGTCCTGTCCCTGCCTCAGTTTTCTCATCTGTGAAACAGAGATGATAATAACAGTACCTACCTCACAGGGTGGTTGTACAGATTAATTAAATGAACAGCACCTGCTTCACAGTGAATCCTGTATACACATTAGCTAATGTTATTATTATCTTTTTTATTTATGGGTAGGCCAAGCACACTGTTCTGGACACTGGGACTGTAGCTGTGAGGACTAGGGGAGATACCTACTCCCATGGGGCTCACGTTCTCAGCAGATTTTGACCTTCTAGAAGCAGAGGATGTTTCTTTGTTTGTCCATTCATGTCCAGCACTGTGCTCCACATCCATCAGGCCGTCCCCATTCTTAGCACATTTTTATTGAACGCTCATGTAGACCCCTCTCCTAGGTCTGTGAGGCTTGTAAAATGGAGTACAAGACACTTCCAGCATTCCTGTGGCATACACTTTAGGAAAAGAGTAAAGATAGATACACACACAAAACCCCCACACTATCATGTACAGTGGTCAGCCCTGGAAAAGGTGTTTCAGAAAGCCTTCTGGTCTGGCTTGAGCAACTCCAGTTCTTCACGGCTCCCTGCATGCCAGGTACTTAAAGGGAAAGGCAGCCTACTTATTGGGTATTGAGGACCAAAGGAACACATGAGATGTCACACAAGTTGCCTATTATTTTTTCACTCCTGGTCCCAAAGCAGGTGACTTCCCATATATAGGCTCTTCCTCTGGATGGATGTGATGGATGATGGACATGTGACTATTCCTTCTTTGGCATTCCCAGCTGGCTGCTGATGCTCCTCATTTTGGTTGCACAGCTTGTTCCTCACAGCAGATTTTAGAAAGTTTGAGTAAGGCTGCTGAGCATCACTGGAGTTGGAGTAGGGAGCGTGCACGTCGGAGAAGCCCTTCTTGTATCAGGCTCAACTCTCTTACGGCCCAGACATCCCTGTGCACTCCCCTTCCCCAAATCTAGCAGGAACAGATGTGGTTTGACTTGTCTATCTTCCCTCAGGTTTTTTTCATCAGACACAGCTCTTCCAGTTATTGGCACAGTCAATCCTAAGACTTAGCTTAAGTGTTAATGGCTGAACAATCTCAGCCTATTAACACTAATTGTAATAATATTTATTGAATGTGTGCTTTTTGCCAGCCACTTTGCTCAACCCTTTTCATGTTCTTAACCCTCACTAACTCCAAGAACCGGAGTGTGATTTTGCTCAGTGAAACCTGAGACTGTTTCTAGAGTAATTGAATAGTATTGAGTAGCAGTGTTATCCCCAATAGTAGAAGAGAGCCGAGGCTTCAGAACGTTGAAGAACTCTCCCAAGGTCATAGAGGTGGTTAAGGAGAGGGCCTTGGTGTATATCCAGATGGTTGACTGCAAACCCATATTCTTAATTAGATGAAGAATAGTAGAACTCTTTCTCTGCATAGGTCTTGTTGATCAGTAGAAAATTCATTCTGACCTATTGTTTGTTTTAAACCAAAAACATGCCCGTTGTTAATATGTATGACTTTGGCTTGTTTTTCTTCCAAGGGGAAAAATCGTAGTCTTGTATTTATGTGGGAAAATCCTGACACACAGGCTTGCACCTGTATTACCTTTTCTCATACTCTCATATCCTGTGTATAGCAATCAGAACTTAAATAGACTGACAGAAATCCTTTAGCAGTCCAACGAAAAGTACTGTGGGAGCCTGGAGAGAAACTTTGATCTTCTAGTACCGGGTTCTTTGCTAGATGCATAAGAAGCACTCTTAACCTGATTGCTTAATGCATCAAGCTTGAGCCAACTTTCCGGGCATTTAGGTTGTGTGTAGATTAAAAAGGACAATCTCTACAGTATATTAGAAGGAGCTGGCCAACTAATCCTCAGCATTACCTTTCATTCAGAGTGCATACCTTGTTTCTGCAGGCCTTACACAATTGTCCTTAGGATTTTTTCCCCAAGTGTTTTACTCGGAATTGACCAAGAGGCATCATCTTGTTACAGATTGTCTTCCTCAGTTGCATGAGAAGAATTCTGAGTTGGATTTCCTCCTCAATACAGCTACTCATTTAGAATGACCTACTAGGTATATTTTTCCTTTTTTCTCATTACGTTTATCAGTTTATTATCTGACATGCTTAGAGTGACAGGCTTTGTCACTCTAAAAGGTGATCATTCTAATCAGTTTTGTGAAAATTGAGTCATTCCTGGTGTTGGAGGAAGCAAATTTCTAGGTATGGTCACTTGTGAAAATCACAAGAACAGCTCTTTTCTTTGCCTGTTTGCAGTGTGATGGGCACTATGCTTAAGGCTTTTGCACACCTAATTCCAACAATCATTCTTCAAATGTAAGAAGAGGCTGACAATACTGCCCTCCGTGGGTTTGTTGTGAGATAGGGAAAAGGCACTTTGAAAGCCTGCGTTAGGGACTGTGCCCCATAAACATAAAATCAGCTCTCTCCTTACCAGGTTGAACATTGCCTTTCTTATTGAACTGATAAAGAAGTGGCTCAGAAGGGAGGAAAAACACCCAGAGTCACTCATGTTGAGCTGGGGTTTGAACTCAGGGCCATCTCACTGCAAGGCTGCATCTTCTGTGCATTAGGCCATACCGCCTCCAGAGTGTCAGCCTTCACTGCTTCGTGGCTAAGTACACAGGAAAGCAGACGCCTCCTCGTACCCGCTGCCTCCTCACAGTCCTGAGCCACCAGGCCTTGTTCTTCCTATTCCCAAAAGGACAATGCAGTTGTTAAAAATGATCAATAAAAAAATTTCTTCTTAAGCGCTCTCTCCTATTTCCTGATTTCTGTTCTTGCATGCCTCCTAACTAAGCAGCTGCCTCACTGCCACTGCTTTATTTTTTGTTTTTCTGACATCATCGTCATATATCTTTTCCCAGTCAGTGATTATATGGCTCCCTGTTTTCCTGTCTCCTTCCATCTGAGTTTTCTCTTCACTACCTTTCCTTCTTCCCTGCCTCTTCTGACTGTATATCTCCAGTAGGCAGGGCGTAGGAGATGGCTGATCAAATCCCTGATTTGTAGCCAGTTGTCTCCCAGCAGACTGTCGGTTTATGGAGGGAAGCTGAGGAGGCTAATGGGGCTGCATCTGACTGTAATGAAAATGGCGCTTAAAGCAGAAACAGGTGTTTCATGACACTGGAAGAAAGAACTAGATAAACTCTCCAACTAAATCTAAATGGACTGGGAGGTGCATAGAAATTCATTTTTTTCTTCTGAGAAGCCATCCCTTCTTCACACTATCCGCAAAAGAAGTTTATAAAATATCAGATTGGCAGTTTTCAAAAAATCATGTTTATTAGTTTATTGACGAGATACCTTGGCAATGAGTGCCTAATGCCTCGAATTCAGTGTTTAGAACTGAGATATAGAAATGTCCAGTGGTGGTTCTCATTGTACTCATTGCTTAGTTGAAAAATGTCTGTTTTCCTTTGGGGGGAAAGAAAAGAGAAATATCCAGGGTCATATTTCTTATATGGGAATATTTAGTTCTTCCCCCATGCCTCACTTACGAATGTTTGGAAAGGAAAGAAAAACCAATGAAGTATTGTATGTCAATAAATGTTTACGTGCCTGTTAGGCTCTAGCATTGCGTTTGATTTCAACTTTTACTAGGCCTAAGACATCTCAGGGAGCCCTGCTCCAGCTGATGTGGTTTGACTCTGTGTCCCCACCCAAAGCTCATCTCTAATTGTAATCCCCAGGTGTTGAGGGAGGGCCCTGGTGGGAGGTGATTGGAACATGGGGGCCGTTTCCCCCATGCTGTTCTCATGACAGTGAGCGAGTTCTCACGAGATCTGATGGTTTTATAAATGTTTGGCAAGTTCCTCCTTCACTTTCTTCTTTCTCCTGCTGCCATGTGAAGAAGGTCCTTGCTTCCCTTATGTCTTGTGCCATGATTGTAAGTTTCCTGAGACCTCCCCAGTCATGTGGAACTGCGAGTAAATGAAACCTCTTTCCTTTATAAATTACCCAATCTTGGTAGTGTCTTTATAGCAGTGTGAAAATGGACTAATTTACACCAGCCCTTCACTAGCTGCCTTAATTGGAGACTTTTGGTGACTGGTAAAATGTTTGCATTCCATATGTAAATTTCACCGATGTTGATTTTTGTACTAGGAAGTCAAGCTCAGACTGCTCAGAGTAATATTTATAATACAGAATTTCAGTGTTAGGATGACCTCAGACATAATTCTAGCCTTACTTTGTAGACTTTTGATTCAGGCCTTTATATGTTTAAAAACTAATGTCCTAGATTTCTGGTAGAAATATAAAGATAATCCTGACATGTGTCATTCTTGCTACTTCTGTCTTTGGTTGATAACAGAAAGATCAGATGCACAATCTGTTTTCCTTGAGTCCAGAAGTATAATATGCAAATGGATAAGGATTCTGGGGTGGTTCAACCTTAGTTAGTGGGAAAAACATGATGGTGCATCTGACATGACCTTCTTCCTCTAATAGAAACATAGGCAAACAAGATAGCCCACCATGTTGTCCCTCTTCGAGATCATATTCTCATTCATTGTCATCGCCTGTCAGTAATCTGTTAGGATGCTCTCATTAAACCTCCTTCCTTTATAAATTACTCAGTCTCTGGTAGTATCTTTATAGCAGAGAAATTCTGCGTTGATCCGATTTATTTTTTGGGCTGCATCTTCTTAAGTGGCCATGCGTCTTAGTTTAGGCCTCTATGACAAAATACCACAGACTAGGGTAAACAACGAACATTTATTTTTCACAGTTCAGAAGGCTGGAAAGTCCAAGGTCAAGGTGCTGGCAGATTTGGTGTCTGGTGAGGGCTCTCTTCCTGGTATGCAGATGGCCACCTTCTTGTTACATCCTCCCATGGTGAAGACAGAGAAATCTGATCTCTTCCTCTTCTTATAAGGGCATTCATCCCATCATGGGGGCTTCACCCTCATGACCTTATCTAAACATGATTATCTCCCAAAGGCCCCGCCCTCAAATACCATCACGTTAGGAATTAGGCCAATGTGTATCGAAACAGAAGAATTTTGGGGAGACCAGAACGTTCAGTCTGTGATCTTTCTTTATGACCCTGTCCACTGCTCTCTGAAACCATGCAAGGCAGATGAGGTGAGTGCCTGGTGTGAAGTGGGAGGGGCTCCTGGGAGACTGGAAAACACCAATTCTTATATACCCTCCTGTCTTTTCTTTTAGTGTTAGCTGCTCGTCTTTCCTCCCCTCTCCCCCTTTCTTCAGTTGTCTTTCTCTTTCCCTTTACAAATAATCCCTATGATGGTTGTTTCTTCCATCGTTAGCCACATTTTCAGTTTGCTTTGTTAGTGAGTCCATTCGGGATATGTGAGTGATACTCCTTCTAGCGGACTGGCATCTTTGAAGGATGATAACATGCATACAGCTGTAGCGTAAACAGGAGCAGTTGTGGGGAAAGGCCTATTAATAAAGGTGTAAATTCTGGGAAGTTGCAGTAGAACAATTCTAAACAACCCTAGCCGTTACAGATATTTAAGAAGAAAAAGGTTGCTAGCCATCATCTCTGTTTACTTCTTGGATAGCTTTTGAAGTTTGGACATTTGAGCACTAATGTGTAGGGAAGAAAGAAACTCAAATGGCATTTAGCATGTAAATAATGCCGCCGTGGAGCAGGAAGCACAGCCCTGATTTGGTGTCCTGCCTTCCTAGTCATTAAAGGAGCTGAAACCAAGCTTCCAGGAGAGAACAAATAAGCAAGTAAATTGGAGGCTTCCTTCTTATGGTTTATTGATGCTGTTTTGACCAAGTAAAAAGATTATTTACCCATAAAAGCGCAAGTCTAAGGAGTTTTTTGTAAACTAGTGGCTATTTGAAAGAAGCATTAGGAGATAAAAGGAGGAAAGAAGGTAATATCATTATCTGATATTTAGATTAAAACCCAAGCAAAACAATTAGATTTATGGTATTTCTCTGTAGCTGTTTTTTCCTTGGCACAGATAATACCAGACAAGCTTGCCTGTTATTTCGCTTAGAGTTATGTTCAAAAGAAGAAGCAGGGCTCCATTGTAATACATGATTCTTTCTCATTAGCTGGAAACAAAACATATTTCAGTAATGAGGGGCAAAGGTCCTTGCAACTCACAGTGGTGACAAAATTTCCAGATTTTTCACAAATCTTAGTTCTACTTGAAAGCTTAATGGTCTGGGGGAATATGACTGTGTGAGACTCTCACATTAGCACCCTACCTCCCAGTGTCACGCACACACATCCCAGCTGTGTGGGATGTGACTCGATTCAGGTGTACGTGGTGTAGATTGTTCCAGGTGTCATCTGTCCTCAGGTTGTGTCTGTGGGCTTTGGCAGGTTCTGTTGTACATTAGAAGGGTTTTCAGTGCACTTACACCAGCCAGCTCTGGCTGTTTTGGTCAGTGATCTGCAGGGGAAGTGGCACTAGTGTCCTTGCTTGCTACCATTACATATAACACACATTCACAAAGAGAATTCTTCAGTAAAAACAGATTATACGTGTGGAATCTCCTGGACAACACGAGAATTTCTAGAAACCCGTTAGACAATAGCACAACTGCTCCATGACAGAGCCCTATCGAAACTGCTAGGAACATTCAACTTGCCACAGTGCATCTGGAATTTAGATTTTCTGACGAAACTGTGGTTTCCCGATTTTCTTTTCTCTAAAGTAACCCTGAATATTAAAACTTGAAGACAATAGAGTTTAAAACTTCCTCAAACTCCACCTAAGACATGACTGGAGTCAGTGGGAGGGGAGAGTATGCAAGGTCTCAGCGCCTGCAAGAGGGCAGAGTGAAGAGCACAAGCAGGAGCCAGAGAGGCCGGTGATGGGAACGTGGCTGCCTCCTTGGCAGGGGCCAGCTCCCGTCTAGGAGGGGTCACTGTGTTCTGTTGCCGAAGGGGAGATAAATGTCAGTACCTCCAGTTAGAAAGATGAGTGCACCCATCCCTCCAGGATAGAGGTATGTAAGACAAACCCTGTATGACCCACCGTCCTCCTGTGAATGGTGTGACCTGGGATCAGTGACCACTGTAAGGCTGGCATCTCCTCTCATTGAAATGGGGCTGTGGGTAGGGGGAAGATTGGCATCTACTATGGCCTTTCTCTGTTGTTAAATTCTGTAATCTGAAGTCGTCCAGGTGCAGTCCCTAGGGACCCCTTTTTCTGAATTCAAGCCTGTGAACATGCCCACTTTTTGGGCAATTGGAATAAGAGGAAAAAAGGTTTAATGGTTCTATCATGACAGTGAGCACCTAGAAAGCAGTGTGTTTGCTTTCATAAGAGGCCGGCCGTAAGAGGACTGTCAGATGGAGCCAGTCTGTTCTAGATTGGTTGCAGTGCCAAGCCAAGCTAGCATTCCCACGAATCTGCCAGTCTACTTGTTGGTTGACAAATTCATTAGCATCACCTTTTTTCAGTGCACTATCCTAGACACTGTAGAGAATAGAGTCATCATTAGAAAGCTTTGTGCCCTAGAGATAAGGCTCCCTGGATGGCTGCTTCACTCCCAGACCCAGGAATAACACCAGGCTGCCTTTCCTGGGCATATGTCCCAGTACAGGCAGGAGCTTTGTGCTTGGAGAAGGAAATTGGCCTAGAGTGACTGGCAGAGGAGATGGGGCTTCTTACTCTCTTGATCCCTTCTGCCCTCCTGCGAGTCCTCTGGTCTAAGCCAGACAGAATTTATTATAACTTAGTTCTGTGCCATTCTTTATATGTGATTATATGCAAAGTGATTTAAAAAAATAAAGTGAATCATAACTTATGACCAGGAGAGCTCTTCCCCCTCTCCACCCCCCACCCTTCACCCTTAAAGAAACCTTTGGTGAATCCTTGAGAAGGAAATAATGATTTTCATAGTGAGAAGAATCAAATCTTGATTGATCTGGCTTATAGGTTTTGAGATTTTCAAATGTCAGGTTCTCTGAAAGTGGGATTCGGGCCAGATGGCAAGGGTAGAGCAGTGCTGCATATGATGGCGTGCTGTAGCGTGGACCCCGGGGAAGTTCCAGCATACGCTTCAGCTTTTAAGTGCTAGGCCTAATTGAATGCCACTGGCTTAATTAGTATATTGAACATGATCAGTTTGGTGAATTTCCTTCTATTCTCTTTTCAAACTTTGGTCCAGTGCAAAACATTTACCTATTAATATTTTTGAGCAGGTAGAAGCATTCAGAAAAATGTGGAAGACATCATGCAAGTGGAGAAGGAATGTGGGAGGGGTCATTGCTCATCTCATTTCCTGAACACCAGATTTCAGTCAGAAACTTTGCATTTGAATACTGTTTTTATCATTTCCTTTTATATCATTTCCTTCCAGTATATGTTGTTATGTGTAATTTGAAGCATATTAAAGCTAATTGAATTTTGACCCCAATAGTTTGGACTCTTTAAAAGAAGATTCTATAAAGACCTTGGCTATCCTACAGAAAAAGATTTGTTAAGTCTCCGGTGTTAATATTGTGGGGACATTCCTTCACATCAAATATCTTTCTACCTTTAGAAATACGAAGGAATCAAATTTTAGAGTTTAGTGGGTCCTCAGAGCAAATATCCTGCGTGTTTTCTAGAGAGGGACAGGAGATGTGTAAGGTCACTCAGTCTTGCTACTAGCAAAGCCCAAGAGCACATTTCCGAAGAGGCTGCCAATTCCAGAGGCCCTTCATCTCCCACTTACATTTCATCAGGACCCTGACTGACCGCTTGGAGCCTCTCACATGTTCAGTATGACTAAAACAGCATCATTTTAAAACTATTCAGTAAATCAAAGTTTTTCTAATTCTAATTGGTCTTTCCTCAGATCATTATTAATTGTTAAAATTGTCTCAGGTATAGCAGTAATTAGTAGATATAATTGGCTAGAAAGGGCTTTAGGTTGAGAACTGATAGAAAAATCCTAGGTCATTCATAGATAATAGAAAGTGGAAATTAATAGACAGCAAAATTGTAACTGAGAGAAATACTCTAAAAAATCCAGAGAACACTGCAACACTGAATAGCTGTTCCTGTGGAGCGGTAACTTAGTAAATTATGAACCTCCACCTCCAACTTACCATGTAAACACTCCCATTCCCTGCCCTTGTAAGATATAGAAGTTAAAAGAATGGATCATTTCTCTTCTTTCATTTTTATTCCTGTTGGTTAGTGGAGAAACGATCTTGGATAGAAAAATTACATTAGAATTTGATAAGTTGCTTTTTGAAATAGAGTTGTTTCCATGCCACAGACATTTGGAGAGAAGTATGTTTACTGAAATACATTTTTATAGAAAATGTTACAGAACCTGTAATTAACTTATGGCAGTATTTTGGGGAGTGATATGTTTCTAATGTTAATTTGTAGATTCACTCTGAACTCCCTTCTGCTGTCTTAGAACCATTGGCTAAGTGAACATCTTCCAAGAGTCTCTTCAGATCTAAACTGTGTTCCATGGAATGGAGTATCGGTGCTTAAATAATGTATAAATCCAGTCGGACAGGAGCTGCCTGTCAGTTTTATTAACTTTGACCTTTTCTCCCATTATAAAGGTGGTTTGGTAAATATTTAATGGGCCCCTTATAGATCTTGACAGTCAGAGCCGTGTTCCTGGAAACTGGGATACATATATATGATTAACAAGTGCTGCTTAATCATTATGAGTCAGCTCTCAAGGGCAGATTTTGTTTTGGGGGAAGAAGAGTCCTTCCACCTACGTGTGCTATTAGAGATGCACTATACATTGAGAACGTCCAAGATGGTTGAGGTTTCAAAGGAACCCTTTAAAAGACAGATAGCAGTTAGCATACATTTCTGCTGTTTTGGGTTTTTTTGTTGTTGTTTGTTTGAGCAAATGATCAAACTGATGCCAGGTGGGCCAAATCACCCTGCTACTCTGCACAGTTAGCAGGACTCTTCCACTCGAAGAGTCAGCAGGGCTGGAATGGCTGAGCTTGCACGGACCCTAATAAATACAAAGGAGGAGAGCCAAGGGGACAGACGATTCCTTGAGCCAGGAGGAGGCCCCTGCCAAGCTGTCTGTCCCTGTAATTCCATAAAACCCCATGCATATTGCACTCATTGCAGATTTTGGCAGGGAAGATCGAAACCCAAGTCGCTGACATTTTGAAACATTGTCTTTCAAACTTGTACTGTCCCTTGTCTCCATCGATTTCCTGTTTAAGAAATCTGTAGGAAAAAAACAAATTTGAGCAAAATTCATTGGTCTAAGATGAGTTGTTAGAGCCAAATTATGCCCCCGCTTTTCCACCCTGAAAAGAGCTCCGTCTTTATTATGAATGTGATGTATGTTTGTCTTGTATCGGGCAGCCATAAGGCTCCCACAGCAAATAGACCAAGTAAATCAAGAGCCTGTTAAAAACCAATATGGATGCTCCAAACACAGACACTTCAGTCATACTGGGTCACTGGATATCCTCATCTTTATAGCCACTTTCCAGGAGCAGATCATTTCAATTGGTTTTGTTTTCTTTGCTCTCTATTTGCATACAGCTCCATGGCTTTAGGGGAGGCCATTTATTTTTCAGAATATTATTGCCCTTTGCATCTAAGGCCCAGCCCCTTTTAGATGGTGGTCGCCAGTTTCATTACCGTGAATTGTAATGCAGCTGACTTGGCAAAGAAAATCTGTGCCTTGGAAGAGCATTTCGAGAAGAAATTGATTCAGAGCTTTAGAATGAATTACTATTTGTATGTTTAGTTAATTCTAAATAAATGTTTGAAAGACCTTGCTTAATTTGAGAAGACACGAAGAAACATATTGGATGTTATAAATGGTCTCGATCCAAGTTCTTAGCTTGGCATTTTCACATGTGAATCTTTTATTTACATCTACTCAAAATTGGGATACCTTTCAAGGATAATTTTATTATAGCGATATTGATGACAACTGTTATGATCTAAAACACAAAATATGGGATTGGAAAGGGAAAGTAAAAGTTATTGTCACACATCAAATTGATTATAAGCTTCATTTGGCAAGGAGTGAGAATGATGAGTTATATTTTAAATCAGAATTTCCTGATGGTAGGAGTTAAGGGGATTGACTGCATTAGGGCACAAATGAGCTTTCTGTAGTGATGGAAAGTTTATTTATCTTGATTGAGGTGGTAGTTATGCAGGTATAAACATTTGTCAAGACTCATTAAACTGTTCACTTTAAATGTGTGTATTATATTTTACATAAATTATAATTCAAAGTCTTATTTGGTTTAGAACTAGGCAGTATCATTTCTCTTTCCCAATAAGAAATTGAAGTATAGAGAAGTAAAATTATCTATCCTAAGTCACCGTGAAGCTCAGCAGTTTGTCCAGGGATCAAGCAAAGAATGCTGGCACCAGACACATTTAAAGCATGGTGCTTCTTTACCTCCATGACATTGTTCCAATTGCACATCTATGGACTTGAAATTGACTTCTCTACTCAATTCTCTCTAGCCTATATCCATTTATATATATTGTTGTAAGATACATTCATGAGCTTGTTCCTATGATTGATATTTGTACTTTAACCATTGAAAAGATAGCTCAGTGGTTCTGAGTGCAGACCCATATAGTATGTTTGAATTTGTGTATGATAAGCCATGTCATAGTCACGGTGTACTGCAGTAGACTATAAATTCTGTTGTTTTTTATTATAAGCAAGACATGATTATAGCAAGAGTTCCCAGAATTAAGTTTGTCTCTAAGGAAAACCTCTGGATTTTCTTATTAAAAAATGATGTAGGCTTTAAAACCATTTACATAAAGCCTATGAATAGTAGTGAAAAATAAAGAAGAAAGTAAAAATCACTGGAATTCTTCTACTGAAAAATACAGTTAGGGTTTTAGAGAACATTTTTAAAGTGCCTTTCTGTTTACAGTGGAACCTTTTTTTCTTTTAATTCAACAAAATGATGTTGTGAAGTTCTTTCCATATTTTAATCAATTTCCCAGTCAGTTGTTGGGCATTTCGATTCCTGTTTTTCATCATGATGTCATGCTGTGATGAACAGTCTTGTTCTTGTTTCGTTTCCTGTTTGTCTGATTTTCTTTTTATGGATGAATTCCTTGAAGCAGAATGTGAGCAGTTGTATTTGAAGTTACTTCAAATGTTCTAAGGGGCTAAGATTATCAAGCATTGCTAGTTTATTACCATTTGTCCTGCTTTTACCAAATGCTGTTTTTCTTCCCCTTTTGTTTTGTTTTTCTCTACAGTTGCAGTACCATGCAGGACTAGCATCTGGCCTTTTAAACCAGCAGTCGTTGAAGCGCTCCGCCAATCAGATGGGAGTATCTGCGAAACGTAGACCAAAGGCTCAGCCCACAACGCTTGTCTTACCACCTCAGTGAGTGATGGGTTTCAAAAATTGCTTTAGTACTAAGAGAACTTTTACTTGTTTTTGGCTAGTGGAAAGTTATTGTTTTCTTCAAAATTCCCTCCCTCCCTCATCCCCTCTTCCTTCTTTCTTTTGAGAAAGAGTCTCCCTCTTTTGCCCAGGCTGGAGTACAGTGGCATGATCTTGGCTCACTGCAACCTCTGCCCCCCACCCCACCCCCACGTTCAAGCAATTCTCGTGTCTCACATTCCTGAATAGCTGGGATTACAAGTGCACACTACCCTGTCCAGCTATTTTTTGTATTTTTAGTAGAGATGGGGTTTTACCATGTTGGCCAGGGTGGTTTTGAACTCCTGACCTCAGGTGATCCACCTGCCTTGGCTTCCCAAAGTGCTGGGATTACAGTCATGAGCCACCACGCCTGGCCCAAAATTATTTCTTTCCTTTAAAAAGGCATCTATTAGAATTAGAAACCAAGCATGATGGTAACATACTTTGCATAGATCTTTGTGAAGCAGCTATAATGCAGATCATTTTACATATTTTGTGTGTGACTTTTCCACCTAGGATTTTAAGAGACCTCACAGCTTATTATTTGTTTCTGTATCATATTCCCAAAGGTGGCAGAATATGAGTACAGTTGTCCTTATTTTACAAATGAGACGGCCAAGGAGCACATTTGGTTAAGCTGCAGACCACATAGAGAAGCTGCTAGAGCTGGGGTTAGAATAAATGCTAGTCTCATTCATTCATTTTTTAAAAATACTCATATATGTGCTCTTCTTTTTCCCATTAGGAATTTCCTGTTAGGAAGGATAACAGATACAGTAAGCTTCACAGAGCGTACAGCTTAATGGTTTTTTTTTCCACACTTGTGTACATCCGTGTAGCCACCACTTGCAGAATCCCATAAGGATTCCTCCTCATTGTTCTCTGTCTATACCTGTGCTGCCTCCCTCCCAAGTTTGACACCATTCTGACTTCTTTAAGCAGTTAATATTGTCTGCCCTTGCATATAAATGGAATCATGCAGTGTTATTTTTCCTATCAGCTTTTTTTCACTCAACATAATATGTGTTAGATTCATCCAGTTGTCTGTTCTTTTTTTCTTGCAGTGTAGTTTTCCTTTGAATACACCACACTTGATTCATCCACTTGGTTCATTCAACTTGCAGGGTTCTTTTGTATTAGAAGCCCTAGTAGATGAGTGCGAAGGCTCCCTCGATGATGTGGAATGAGGCATGTGGGCACATCAGTCCCTTGAGAGCTCTCTGTCAGCCTGCACACGCCTCTGGGAGGCCCAGATGCCCAGGAGGCATTCCCTCACCTGTCCTGCTCACCTCTTGCCCCTTCTTCTGTTTACATCCTCATTTACACACAGCATTCTTTTCTAGTCCAAGGGAGTGTTCGCATATACAACTTGATTGTTTACCTTTGTTCAAGATCTCATTTTCTGTTTGGTTAGCAAATATTTATCATATCTACTATGTGTCAGGCATGTTTCTAGGCCCCCGGGATATCAACATGGGCAGGATAGACATTGTCCCATCTTTGTTAAGCTTTTCATTTCAGGGGCGGGAGGAGACAAAAAAAGCACCCCTCAACAAATTAATAAATTAATGCCATAGTTTGTAGTTAGGCTTAGTGCTAAGAAGGGCCCACCAAGTAGGGTAAGGTATGGGAGTGGGGGATATTGCTTAAATAGGCTGATCAAAGAAGGCTTCTCTGAGGAGCCAACATGAGGCACAGACTTGGCGAATGAGGAGGAGAAAGACCAGTGAAGAGCTGGGGGACCCCAAGGGGTGACTCCTCTGGGGATCCTTTCTCTAGCCGGTGGACACTCTTATGCCACCACTTCTGTGATTTTCAGGCTTTCTTCACTGTTCACACTTGCTTCCTGAATAGGAAGAACATAACTAGCCTTGACAAGTAGCTTGTGTCTGCAATTTGCATGCACAGGTGCCATATTTTCCAAAAAGAAGCTCACTACAGGGACAGCTGCTTTTAGTGATGCAAGACAGAGTTTTTACTGTTTGGCAGAACGCATCTTAAAGGCCATTATTCTATCTGTTGTATCTCATGTGTTGATTTGGTGATTCTGCAAACCTCAACTTTCAGCTCTCTAAAGTCTAACAGGTCTCGTAACTTGTCATTTTCCTTGCATGGATTGTCTACTGAGGCAAGATGTTTGGCAAGAAGTAAAAGACTTTCTAATGGTCCCATAAGACTAGAGCCAAAAAGTGTTTGTTGCTAACTCTGTCTTGACAAAAGTCAGTTCTTAGTCCATCTGTTCACCATTTGTTAATTTGCATTGGCTTGAAACCTGTTTACAGGTGACATACTATTATGAGGACACTTAGAAACTATTTTAAGCATTAGGGCAATCAACAGACTCTGTTCTCATGCCAAAAAAAAAAAAAGAAGAAGAAGAAAGAGAAAGAGGTGTTCACAACTGTCATTATAAATTTATAATAAATCACTCAAAATAGTTTCAAAGAGAAAAGTGGTTACTATGTCCTAAGAATACAACATAGCAATGATTTCCTATACTTAGTAGCCTATTTCCTGTGGAAATTGACTGCTGCTTTTTCACATTGTTGAGCTTTTTGGGCTCACATTGTCCTGGAATCCCATTATAGAACTACCGTCCAACAGACAGAATCTATATCTAAAAGACACACATTGCCTCCCCTATTACCCTTTTTGTTTAGTTTATCCCTTTGTTGCGCAGGCTGGATTGCAGTGGTGTGATCACAGCTTACTGCAGCCTCAGACTCCTGAGCTCAAGTGATCCTCTCACCTTGGCCTCTGAAAGTGCTGGGATTATAGATGTGAGCCACTGCACTTCCATTGAGCACCTACTATGTGCCACTTATTATGTTTGATGTTGGCTAGAAATGCAACACGGCTGCTGGCCTAAACAATTTATTTTTAAGTTAGGAAATAGAACAATAATAGTATATACACAATGTAGATTTTGAAAAAAAGGTAACAAAAACATTTAAAAAATGTTTTATCTGAAACAATTTTCAAGATTATGATGGCTATTGTTTTAGACTTTTTCTATGCATATGTCACATATAATTTTTAAAAGCAATACATAGGTTTTAAAATCTCCAAAAAGGAGTATATTATAGTATTGTTCTATTTCATATTTCAGCCTCTTATTGAATATAGTTGTGAAATTTAAGGGAGCATAATTTGATATATGGAATATTCAGATTTACATGTCAATATCCATGTTATGGTTGTATTCTATAGAAGACTCCTTGTTACAAAATTTTTATTATAAGTGCAGTGTGGCTGGGCACAGTGGCTGAGGCTGGTTGGATCACAAGGTCAGGAGATTGAGATGATCCTGGCCAACGTGGTGAAACCCCATCTCTACTAAAAAAAAAAAATACAAAAATTAGCTGGGCATGGTGGCAGATGCCTGTAATCCCAGCTATTTGGGGGGCTGAGGCAGGAGAATTGCTTTAACTCCAGAGGCAGAGGTTGCAGTGAGCCAAGATTGCGCCACTGCACTCCAGCCTGGCAACACATTGAGCTTTTTGACTCTGTCTCAAAAAAAAAAAAAAACCAAATTGTAACTATAAACTAACTTTTTGTTATTAAGAAAATCCCTTCAACCCCCTTATAAAACAGTGAAATCCTCCAAGATTGCTATGTTAATTATCGATTGCTGCATGACAGATTGCCCTAAAACTTAGTGCTTTAACAGCCATGAGCATTGTCTCTCACAGTTTCTGTGGATTAGGAATCTAGGTGGTGGCTCCTTTGGGTGGTTCTGACTCAGAGCCTCTCAGAAGGCTGCAGTTGGATATCAGCCATGGCTGCAGTCACCCGAGGTTTGTCTGGGGTTAGGAGCTCCACTTCCAAGGTGGCTCACTCACATGGCAGGCAAGTTGATGCTGACCATTGGCAGATCTCAATTCCTCTCTGCCTAGGCCTCTCCACAGGCTGCTTGAGTATCCTCATGACATGGCGTCTGGCTCCTCCAGAGCCAGGAATCTAGGAGCATGAGAGCCAGGCTGCAGCCATCCTTTTTATGACCTAATCTCAGAAGACACATAGTGTCAATTCTGCCCCATTCTATTCATTTGCAATGAATCACAACGTTTGACTGACATTCAAGGGGAGGGGGTGAGGCTCTCCCTTTTGAAGAAAGAAGTGTCTAAGAATTTGTGGACATATTTTAAAGCCATCACATTGCACAACAGGAACAATGGCTGAGCCTGTAAACCTCATTCACTTATTTATTCAGTAAATATTTACTCGGGGCCTACAAATGCTTGGTTCTGTGCACTGTGCTGGGGATTCGGAGATGAATAAGATATGGGAAGCTCTGAGTAGAGACAGGAGCAAACAAGGAGCAGAGCATCATAGCAACATGGGCCAAGTTGACTGACGTGACCTTCCTCCAGTGCCTGAGAAGGCCACGGGCAGAGTGTGGAGGGAGGGCCACTTGGGCCCAGCCGCTCTTCACCACATTTCTGTGCTACTAGCTGTGAAGGATGAAGGCTTTATTTCAATGGGAATGCTAGATGCTTTCTTGCCTAGGTTTATAGGATTCTAAGGAAAGGTTTTATTTTTAAAGAGTGGAGGAAAGCAGTGAAGGCTAATGTCTGGGTTCCTCACACACCTTTCTCTGCAACCCTGTGCATGTTCGTGCAGTGATGGGTAGGTTTCTGTGTGGCTCGTGTTAGCGGCTGGATGGCACTAAGACTGCTACAGCAAAACCAGTAGTTCTGCTCAGCTGTGCCGAGAGCGCAGGTGTGGCAAGAATGCGGGAGATGCATACGACGTGTTTGTTTTTAAAACCCAGGGCTCTAACAGTAGTAGTCTCTGAAGACTCAGATTCCTCCCTGAGCTCCCGTAGGATGGGTGATGCGTGGGATTAATGATTCATATCTTTCTCCTGATCCAAACAAGCTTGATAGAAGATAAAGACATTGTTCACAATGAAAGATATTTTATCACGTGTTAGCGTTCGGTGGGCGCTAATGAAGTGACCTCACTTCCAGGATTTCCAGGTGCTCAAATTAAGTTTTTTTGCATAAGGGGGGTACTATTGTTTCCATAAAGAGGTTATGTCCAGTGTTGCTGTGTAAACATTGTTGGGCTTTTGAGCCTCATAGGATGGAGATCAGCTTGGAGTGCCTGTCTTATTTAATTGATCTATAAGTTGTATGTTGAGATATCTGTGTATTTATTATTTGAGCGATGTAGCTATGTTTACCTATGTTCTGTCTTAGATAGCAGCCTCGATTGTCTGATGCAGTGTTGTGTGCTTTTGTGTTAACATGGAATATCAGTTTTAATCAGTATGGCCAGGCTGAATGGCCTAAGACTCCTGAGTTTCAACAACTTGGCCTGATGAAATGCTGGCTTTCAATGACAGCAGAGGTGATTGTGTTCTCATCCAGCAAACCTAGATCTTATTTAGGTTTGAGGGGAAAAAAATAGTGTTTCAGAAAGGTTACTTTTTAAAATATTACCTCCATGCCCCGGAAGTTGTGGGGACAGGCAGTTTCTCTTGTATTGTATTATCTTCCATGAAAAGATTCTGTCTGCTGAATTAAGGGCACACGTGTTTTCCACGCTTCCTTCCCTGCAGTCCCTGGGGGTGAGCTATTCATGCTCCAAGCTAAGAACAGCCCTTCTGCTTGTTGATGGATTCCTCTCACCTACTCCTGGCCATTTCTCCATTGCTGTCCTTTTTCTGTCCTACATCGTCATTATTTCCCTTTTCTCCTGATCATTCTCGTTCATAGACAAAACATACTTACCCAGAAAACTGTCTCCTGTAGGAACACACGTCTCTTTACACCATTCCACCTCCCAGCTCCCACCTCATGTCTCTCCTCTTTATAGCAAACTCCTCCAAAGAGTGTATTACACTGTCTCCAAGTTCTCTCCCACCTCAGGCAACTACTATTCTGCTCTCTATACTTACACGTTAGCCTTGTCTCTTCTAGAACTTCTGTATACATGGAGTCATGCAGAACATAATATTTTCCTTCTGATTTCTTCTACTCAACATGATGTTTTTGAGATTCCTTTACATTGTATATATCAGTGGTTGGTTCCATTTTATTGCTGAATAGTACTTTTTTTTTATGTTCTTTGGAGCTTACTGGTGCCATTTCCTCAGCATTTGCATCTGTTTCAATATCTTGTAATACCTTCAAGACAGCAGAGAAGCACTTTGCCTTTCAATTCTTGGATGACTTACCTCTCAGGTTTGAGTAACAGTAACACCACAAAAACAGCAGGCAGTGACAAGTGTTGCTGGAAGGAAGTGTCACCGATCCAGGCGGTAACAGGGATAATGACACAGCACTCACACCTAGGGCGTCCAGTATTTGAACAACAGATTGCCTTTGGTGCGGCCACTGATTTGGCTCTGGGAGTTTAACTGAAAGAGGTTCATTTTCTGCCACCGCCTTGCACATTAATTCCCAAGAAGATCACTGACTTGAAATTACACATGGTGCTTATCCAGATGATTGGATTCCTTCCAAGATGTGTGGTAGATGCTGTTTCTGTTCTTGAAAGGCAAGGGCTCATGTTGTCTTTTGCTTGATGTAAAACCAATGGGAATCACAGAGAGCAAAACAGTAACTTGAATCTGTCTTTGGCGATAGTGTTGCATGAAGAGGGGTGATCGTTGTCGTTGCTGTTTAAACCGAGCAAGGCAAACACTTGCCAGGATGAAGCTCATTAAACAAGTCTCTTCTCATAGCTTCCTGGCCATTGCATCATTATCCCTTCTGTTGCTCATTTTGAGACCTTTTTTAGGTTTTTTTTTTTTTCTCTGCCATACAGGTATGAAACTCCAGGTTTCTGCAGTTCCATTACAAAAACCTTGATATAGATGCCATTTGCATAGTGACTATGAATGTGTGTCCTTGCAGGGACTTGATTTTCTTCTTGATTACCTGGGCTTTGTTTTGTTTCTGGATTCTTGGTATTTTGTTGAGGGCAGAATTTGGTTATGCTGATGAATTTTTATTAAATTCTTCAACTTTGATGGGACAGGAGCCTTGAACAAGAATATCTGGCATCTCTTTTTATCGGAGTTGAGTTTAGTTTGCCTCTGAGCAAAGTAGCAGTGAATAAACCATGAATGTGAAGCAAACTGGTTCATTGCCACAAGCCTTGGAAAGCAGAGCATTTCCTCCGTCTCCTTTTCCAGGGACACTGTACAAAGGGAGCAGCTCATTACCCAGACTGGCTCACCCTGAGTTTGGGCCAGTGGGCAGTGGTGTCACCTGGCCTAACGTCCCACAAAGGAAACACAGAACTTTGCAGCTGTAAGTTTCCTGAGTTTTGGAAAAGTCATCAAAACTTGGGTAGAAATTTGCTAAGTCATTCTTTCCCCTACTGGCAAGTATTAAGTAACAATATTCATTAAATACCGCAGAGAGGCTATGTAATAAAGAAATAATCCTAGGCCTAGGTGGCTATAACTCTCTAGAAGAGTTGAAATTGAGAATATAATTAAAGATTAAAACATTGTTTGCATTCTAGAACATGGAGAAATCTTTTCTCTCCATTGCGGGACCGTATTAATAAGGAAGAGATCAGTTTCCAATAACCGACACTACCCAAGTTCATTTATTAACATCAGTCATGTTTAAGCTGTCTGACTCAGACAGCTGCCTTTGCGTTTTTCCTACAAGACTGGAGCTGTCTCCAGGAATGGTGAGGGATACCAGTCTCATCCTAGACATTTATCCATATCGATTCTGTGTTCTGAGTGTGAATAGGAATGTTTTAGGCAGCAAGGGTTTTACCCGTATTGGGACCTTAGATAGAAAATTATTCTGTTTCCAAGAGTGGAATACAACGAACTTCAAGATTTAAGATCCCAATTTTGGCCAGTTTTTGTGCCAAAATTAAAAGATTGGTAGGAACTGACATACCTGCCAAGGTTTTATAACTGTGGCTCATGAAGGGCTGGGAGCACTATAGACATTACCAGGCCACCTTGACACAGTGACAGAAAGAAACCCTTCGTGGTCAAATATCTGGCATTCAGAGTTCCTTGAAGCCAGCTTGCACTCTCACACTCACACTGGGAACAGTGAAAGGCCCTGCCGGTTTGATTATAAACGTTTAACTGCTGAAGCACTGTTTCTTTCCCCTGCCTTTTTGTTCCATTTGCCTTGAAGTAGACTCAGAAGGCATTTTGAGACCAATGGTACGGGATCATCTTCCTATGTGTCCCATTTCCAATGTCACCTTGTCTTCATTGCTCTTTAGAGCTTCTCATCTGAGGCGTCAGAGAAGTCACACCCAGTAATAGTTGCTGAAATGCCCTTTTTTATGCGTTTATTTTATGTACTCCTGTTATTGGCAGGTAGAAAAGGAAAGTGTCTCTCCGAGTCTGCCTCTGATGAGGGAAGGAAAAATGTGATTCCGTGATTGGGCAGAAAAAACCTTGAGCTCCTTGGTGCTATAAGCTTTCAGTTTTGTCTCTTCCAGAGCAGTTGCCACTTTTCTGCCCTGTGTTGTTAGACTTTAACTCCTTGCGGACTGGCGCTGCCTGTGTCTCTTTTATAGCCTGGTCTTGATTGTGCACTATTGGCTGAATGAATGTGAGTCCTGAAGGCTCGTTCCTCTCTGTGCTGCTCCCTTGGCTGATGAGGCTGAAAACATCTTTTCCACAGGATGTTCCGGACATGCATTCCCACTGTCCGTGGCTCTTAGTGAATTGGAAGTGTAAGCGTTGGGTATTTGAATGGCCAGGAACCAGGTGCCATTTGGACAGACAGAAATGCCTATGAGTGGGGTTCTGAGGCTGCAGGTCTGTATCCCCAGTGGCAGTGGCGATCCTTCCTGCTGAGTGAGGATGGATAGAGTTGGATCTAGAGGTTCTGGCAGCAAGCAGGGCTTCAGAGCCAGGCAGAGGCCTTGCAGTTTGCTGCCGCAGGGAAAGCAGGCCCCGAGGGCTCGTGAGCAGGGGTTGATATGTGGAAAGTGGTATATTAGAAAGATTAATCAAGTAGCAGGATGCAGATAAATAAGATAGTCCTTTGTAACTGTTTAAAAGATAATTGGTTCGTGTTACTTATCTTTTATCCCCTCTCTTTGGGCATGAGAAAAATCTCTGGGAGAAATAAATGAGGAATACTTCATAAATATTAATGCAAAAAATCTGTCTATGGAGAATAAATATAGGGACATTTTGTTTTAAATGCTCTCTGTCGTTGTGCTTCATTAGCATATATGTTGTAAAAGTTACTTTTCTCCCCTTGAGAGAACCATACTCAGTTCAACTAATAAGCCACAGACTGAAATCTGTAGCCTGTCAGGGACGGAACAGTTTAGATGAACGGGAGAACTGATTTGCTCCCCTGCTGCATCCCGGGGGGTTTACTCGGTTTCCCCAACTTTGGAAGCACTGGCCTATGGCAGAAAGCTAGAAAGAAGTCCTGCAGGGGGAGGGAGAGAGAGCAGAGAGAGAGAGAGAGAGAGAGAGAAAGAATGTGTGTGTGTTCACTCTGAAAGCATGTACTTTGCACAGGCCAGGTGTATGTTTGACCATGTTGAGAATCTAAAGGTGCAGAAAGTACTACTGCATTTAAACAGAAAATTAATGGGTTTCATTTGAAGCATGTGAAGTTTGAGGTCCCCTTAAACCTTGGGAGAAATTATTTGATGGACCAGATTCACTTTAAAATACTCCAACCCCCCTTCCCAAAAGTGCTGGGCGGTGGTCTGCAGAAGGGGAATTTGGAAAAATAGTTGCTAATTGTTGAAACTGCATGATGAGAGCATGATGCTGTTCATGAGCTAGGGAAGGTAGAAATCTCAGAGTGGTACATTCTGCCAGCGATTGTGGAGGGCGACCAGAAGAGCAGGCAGAGGAGTAGGTGACAGAGCCCCGCCACCTCATCCCGCCTCTCCCTGCCTCCCCCTGTCTAGCGTTGCTCTAGCCAGCCCTTCAGGCCCATGTAATGTGCGCCTTGCAGCCCTTACTGTCTCGTTCTGATGCTGGCCTCACTCTCAGCTACTAACCTGACCTCTGTTTGTCTCAGACCCATTGTGACATAGACTAAAATTTAAAACCCAGTGTCTTTCATAGCTACTGAGTCAAAGAGAAATTGCATAAAATAGCAAACTGTAATAAAGAACCTGGCCATTAAGCACTAAGTTGAATGTGGCAGCCTGCAGAATCAGTTTAAAAATTATATTTCATTGCATCCTCTAATTGCATTTCTCCTTTACAAGGTGATTTTATCCAGGAAGACAGCTGTCTGGTGTGGTTATTACATCACTGGCCATTATTGGGCAAAGGAAGAAAAGAAACTGGTGGTTGTGTAGTACAGCTCATCTCATAGAAGCTGGATCCCTTTTTTTTTTTTTTTTTAATATCTCTTTACATAACAAAGAGCTTCAGGATTGTTAATATTTCACACCATGCCATCCCCAGCTAATGCTGGTTGTAAGCAAAACTCTTTTGTTTCAGATCTTTCTTGGAATGGAAAATAATTTTAGTGGTTTCTTTTTTTTTTTTTTCTCTTTTCTTTTTTCTTTCTTTCTTTCTTTCTTTCTTTTTTTTTTTTTTGAGACAGAGTCTCACTCACTCTGTCCCCCAGGCAGGGGTGCAGTGGCACAATCTTGGCTCACTGCAACCTCCGCCTCCTGGGTTCAAAGAATTCTCCTACCTCAGCCTCTGAAGTAGCTGGGGTTACAGGCATGCACCACCATGCCAGGCCAATTTTTTTTTCCTTATTTTTAGTAGACACGAGGTTTCACCATGTTGGCCAGGCTGCTCTTGAACCTCTGACTTCAAGTGATCCGCCTGGCTTGGCCTTCCAAAGTGTTGAGATTACAGGCGTGAGCCACCGCACCCAGCCAATTTTGATGGTTTCTTGATGCCTTTTTCTTTATCTCTCTCTGCCATATAGATTTTGGTCCAGAAAGCAAGTCCCTGGTTAGGGTTGTAAGTCATCAAGAAACAGTAAACCACTTCCTCTGTTCACCTGTGTTGATGATTCTGCGGTTATCTCAGTAACATGAGAATAGGCTTGTGTGGGAATTGGCTTTGTCTCCTAGCTTGAGTCTTTTAGGGCAGAATGGATTTCATTCTAGTTGTACCAGTCACTCTGAGACTACTCATTTATAGTAGATACACAGGACTTCTGAATAATCACATGGAAAACCTGTTTTTAGCGCGGATTATACTTGTTTCTAGCTTGCTGAGACATTAAATATCTCTCTAATTTTGGTTAGTGTGGAAAGAACTGGACATTCTTTGTGTGGTGAGGGGGCTGAGTACTAAACGTGTTTCTAAACCTTGATTAAGCTCTGAGCTCAGGGCCTGTTGGTCCTTAAGATGAGCGGTCAGGGCCAGTCCTCACTTTATAGACATCTGACAGCTGAGGAGTAGTAGACTAGAATGGGCTGCCAATTAAAGGGACCAGCCAGCTGATACAGGGCCACAGCTTTGCCCTGGAGGTAAGGGGGCTTTGGAACAGTGACTCCCAGCCCTGGCTATACATTAGAATCTTACGGATAATTTTTTTTGGGAAGAGGCCCAGTCATCTATATTTTTAAGCTGCTCCCAGGATGATTTCTGCATGCAGCTGAGATTCTGAACCACTGCTCCAGAAGGGGTGCAAGAAATGCTCCAGGGATGGAGGTCTCTGGGCAAAGAGTTATCAGAGCATCTATACCACAAGGGAAATGAATGTGTTGAGGGAAAAGTTGGCAGAGCCGACTTGCTCACGGCCACAAATGGGAATCTGCTGGAATCTGGAACTTAGAAGAATGTGAATCCTAACTTTGTTGCTTCCTTATCAGCTCCCAGAATATATTTGGTATCATCAGTATCAGTCATTTTTCTGACCTGTTTTAGCTTATGATGCTCAGATCCACAGAAAAGGATAGGCTGGTGATTTTTTTGCTTTTTTTTTTCTTTTGAATATATTCTTATTTTATAATCATGGTTTGATCCTTCTAATCAAATTAGTATCTATGACTAAGCATATTGCATTGTCATTGTGGATGCTTTTAAATGTATTTATGTAAAACAGAAATATACAGTTTAATTTACTGTGATCTGATGTGTATTCTTTTTCCTTTGCAGCTGTATATTTTAACAGCTTTATTTGAGGCTACAAAGAATACAGTCAATTGTACCTGTTTAAAGTGTGTAAATTGTGACATATGTATACACCTCTGAAACTATCGCCTAGCTCACCATAATCAAGAAAATGAACATATTACTTACCCTGAAAGTTTTTTCATGACCCTTTATCATCCCTCTCACCCTCACCCCAAGCAACCTGTGACCTGCTTTTTGTCACAATAGATTAGTTTGCATTTTCTATAAGTCTGTATTAGAGGAACTGTACAGCAAATACTATATATATATATATACACAGGATCTTGCTCTGTCACCCAGGATAAAGTGCAGTGGTATGATCATAGCTCACTGCAGCTGTGAACTCCTGGGCTCAAGTGGTTCTCCTGCCTCAGCCTCCCAAGTAGCTAATTTTAAAGTTTTTTATAGAGATGACCTAGCATATACTGCTGGTTTTGTTTTGTTTTTTCTTTTTAAATCTGGCGTTTGGCTAGGTGTGGTAGCTCATGCCTGTAATCTAAGCATCTTGAGAGGCTGAGGCAGAAGGAATGCTTGAGCTCAGGAGTTCAAGACCAGCCTGGGCAACATAGTGAGACCCCATCTCTAAAAATAATTTTTTTTTAAGTCTGACTTTTCTACGCAGCATAGTCATTTTGAGATTCATCCATATTGTTGCACGTATCAATAGATTATTTCTTTTTATTGCTATATAGTATTCCACTGATTGGATATACTACAGTTTGTTTATCCATTTATCTGTTGATGGACACTGGGTTGCACTGGCTATTAATAAAATCAGTATGAACATTCGTGTACAAGTTTGTGTATGGACATGTGCTTTCATTTCTCTTGGGTAAGGATTGAGGGGTTTCTCAAATGAGTTCTGAGACTTTTTAGTAATAACTAGGTCACATGGTAGGTGCGTGTTTAACTTTTTAAAAGATATTGCCAAGTTGTTTTTCAAAAGGTTGTGTCGTTTTTACCTTCTCACCAGCAGGATATGACAGTTCCAGTTGCTGCACATCCACCAACACTTGGCGTTGTCAGTCTTTTTAATGTTAGACATTCTAACAGGTATCTCACTGTGGTTTTAAAATGCATTTCCGTAATGAGGAATGGTGGTCAGCATGTTCTCATGTGCTTATTTGCCATCCATATATCTTTGGTGAAGTGCAGAAAAAGGCTAAAGCTTTTTTTTTCACTTTAACTTTTAAGAAATAGAGGTTTTCAGAATTTCCTTTTATGGCTTTGAAAATGCCTTAATATAGAGCCACTCTTAGATCAATTTTGGATTGATTGATTGCTGAATGTCCTTTGGATGCCCGCTGTCTGTTCATCATTCCACCAGTTGCTGTGGGGAATTCAGAGGAAACAGTAGTTGTGGGCTGGAACACCTAGGAGTCCAAGCACTCCAAGTTTTGCTTGAATGTTTCATGGTGATTCTTAACCTTACCTTGTCACCTCCTTTCCTGTACAGATGTGATAGCCGTGGGGCTGGAGTTGGTGCTGGTGACAGGCTTTTAATTAGTCTATCCTGATTCTTTCTTTCTTTCTTTTTTTTTTTTGATAGAAGAACTTATCTTTGAAGCACCGAAGTCTAGATTCTTGCTCTTTTTATCTGTATTGTTATTTTATTTGCACTCTGCTGTTTATTTTTGCAATTCGATAAATAAAATCTAATGTCCACAGTGTTTGGTGCTGGTATTCAATGATGAATAACCTTCCCTTAAGGAGCTTGCAGTGTACCTTGGAGACCAGCAAAGAGGTTCTTTTGGATCCAGAAAAAGGCCCTTCCTCTGGGGTCAATGCCAGGGTGATCCCCATTCTCTTGTTCATTTTTGTCCCTTAGAAACCTTGTCTTTAACCCTTCAGTAACCACACCAAGAGACTTTATCAGACTTGGGTCTCACATGAAACTTACTAAAGACCCTAGTCTCTGACCTTGATGGACACATCATGATAGGACAGGACCAGCTTTGGAGGTTTTTTAGTGGACCCAGCCCATAGATAGACTTTATTACAGATTGTTGAGATGAAACTTCTTGTCACTCTCCAACTCTCTCTTACCCTGCTGTTTTGGGGCTCCGGCAAAGATATTCCCAAGTATATCCTTGAAAGGAAGGGAACTCTTTCTTTGCAGCTTCCTCAGGTCCTCACATAGGGAGTTCCATTTGCTGGGACTTATCATCCCCAGAGATGAAACCTTGAGGCATTACAGTGTTCCAAAGAAGTCTCTCACAGTCTTAAATTTTTCATTTCATATTTTATCAGCTCCTTAAGCTAGCATGAATCCCAGGCACAGTAGCTCTAGAAAGCTGTCCTTTCCCTATTCGACAGGTAACAAAATAGATTTAGATTTTTTTTTTTTTTGGTGGACTTGGGCACCGTGGAAAAAATAAAACAATTCAAATTAAGTAAATACATTAAGTAAATCAAAGCCACCAATTTCCTTTTCCCTCCCTCTCCCTGTCAGTTAACATGGACATGCTTCCCAAGTGTGGCTTGCACTGGACCTGACTTTACACATCAGATGTGGGGCTAGGGTAGGTTTGTACAGACCTCCCTCCACCATTCTTATTTCTTGTTAATACTTTTTATGCTTTTTAATTTTAAATAAAGGAACACTTAGAATATAAAGGTCTCCTATGACCAATTAAATCAATGCAGCTTATTGAGTAGGCATTTAGACAGTAGATGGCATTGCCCTGTGATATCGTTGGATAGTATTTAGAGCATCGTGAAAACCCAGACCTGGAAGAGCCGGAAGGCATCTCCTTTCTACCCTCATTTCATGGTGAAGGATATAAGAGTGCAGATAAGTGAAAAGTTTTTCTCAGATGAGTTCTGAGGCACTTTTTAGTAACAGATCCAGGACTGGAACCTCTTGGTTTCCCTGCTCCCATAATGCTCCTACTGATAATCCACCACTGTCTTCCCTTCTTGGATGGGGGGAGGGGACAATGGAGGAGGAAGGAAAAAGAAACAGGATATAAAAAAATGTGTCTTTTTTTATATTTAGATGATGCTTTTGAGTGATATAGAATCGCTACCCCTGTTTTGCTGTTCTTAGCTCTCCCCAAGTGTGCTACCTCCCTTTTTGTTTCTGAGATTCGCGTGTGAACCTTGCCCATTCCTTCTGGTTCTTTGCAAGTGGAAGGGGATGGTTTCAGCACTTGTGTACTAAGAATTAGAGCGCTCTGCTTTGGTGCTCCTGTGGCCCTGGAACTCTGCCCTTTTAGCAGTGCTTTTTGGCAGAGCAACAAGACTTTATCAGCCAGTGGGAACAGATATTTCTGTTCTACAAATGAGCCCAGATTTATAGACTCAGAGTTCAAAGAAATTAGATGAGAGATCACCAACCAAAGCAGTCTACGGTGAGGGAAAGAACACCACCGGACTGGTTAATAATGAAAGCCCCTGCACAGAGCTCTCATGTAGTTTGAACACCGTCCTTTGAGAGCTACTGTTACTGTCCTCAGCTTTACAGAGGCCAACGCTGAAGATCCCACCTTGTCTGGAGGCTCCCAGCTGGGAAGTACTAGGACTGGGATTCAAACCTGGGCACAGAGAATCCAGAATCTACATGTCTCAGCTGTAGTACAAGGCAGAGAATTAGGCTCTCAGGAAGCAGATGTTGAGTTGGAGTTGGGTTGCAGTATATTTATTAGGGATAACCCCCTGTGAAAGAAATGGGAGGAAGAAGGACTGCTGGGGGAGATGGCAGCCTGCAGTGCGGGGCTGGCAACGCCTCGGTCAGTCCGGAGGATCTCTGCAGCAGGGGGATCCCTGCAGCAGGCGGATCTCTGCAGCAGGGTTACCCAGAAGAGTTGTCTTGTATCGGCCAAACGCCTGGTCTTTGTACCCCTGCCTCACTCAGTCACCATATGCAGGTGGCTCCAGGAAGGCTGTGACCTCAGTGGGATAGCCGTCTGCAGTGGAGGCTCAGCTGAACACACTGATAGCTGGAGGCTCTCTCGTAGCCGGGCAGCAGGTTCTTCCTGGAAGAGGATCTGCCATTGTTCTCCTTGTCTACCCTTCATCTGCTGTGATACTATTACTAGATGGCTAAGCTCCAGCATGCTGGAAGTTAATTCTTCATTCTCCTGAAGTGGCAGATTTGTACAACCTTTCAACATGATAAGATAAGGGCTTATAGCGGAGAAAAACTTGGCTTTTAATTTAATTTTTTTTTTTTTTTTTTACAGTGAATACCAACTCTTAAACTACAGTTGACCCTTAAACAACACAGTGTTTGGGATACCTACCCCCCGCCTAGTCAAAAATGTACATGACTTTTGACTCCCCAAAAGCTTAACTACTGATAGCCTTACCAATAACATAGTTGATTAACACATATTTTGTAGGTTATACGTATTATATACTGTATTCTTACAATAAAATATACGAGAGAAAAGAATATGTTATCAAGAAGATCAAAAGGAAGTGAAAAATGTTTACTGTTCATTAAGTGGAAGTAGATCCTCATAAAGGTCTTTCTCCTCATTGTCTTCGTGTTAAGTAGAATAAGGAGGAGGAGGTTGGTCTTGCTGTCTCAGGGATGGCAGAGGTGGAAGGAAATCTGAATATAAGTGGGCCTGTGTGGTTCAAACTCATGTTGTTCAAGGGCCAACTGCGCCGTGTTCTTCACTGCCCACTTATGTATCACTGCGTCTCCGTGTCTTCTCAGCTATCCCATGTTGCTCAATTCTACTTCTATAATTCTGCTGTGTACATTTCAGGAGCTTCTGCTCCAGAAGCCCAGTGGGGCCTCCCTTCCTGAGGGAGAGCTTAGAAGCCTCGTGGGATCAAGGTCAACTATAGCCTCCACCTCTGCAGTCAGTCTCATTCTCTCCCTCCTTTGACATCCATTCCAGATTCTGCTCACCCTTAGCTGTGACCTCTGCTGGCTCCAGTGGCTCCCCTAGTGGCAAGACCCAGCACTTCATCCCTGGCAGGCCTGAGCCCCTCATCACCGTGCCCTTCTTAGGCCAGGGTTGCTGTGTGTTAATTCACAGTCAAAATTGAGCAAGGGAGTATCCACAGGTACTCAGGCTCCATAAAATTTCTTTCTGCTTCCATTTGTAATAGCAGTCCCCACTTCTTATGAGCAGAACCAATTTGGCAAGATGGTGACTCTTCTTTTTGCCTACTGGTCTCTGGACTAGGAGCCCAAAGTGCCAGGTAGCAGCCATAGCTTACAATGCAGTGAGATTCCTGCCATGTCCCCAGGTAAAAGAGTGGAGATCCAGACTTGGCCTTTGCAAACCAGGATCTCTAACTCTGCAAAGCCCAGACTTCTGCAAAGGGGATACTTGAAGTCTCCATGTGATATCAGGAATTATGACGTGTAGAGGACACTCCTGCTTCCTCCCCTTGACTCCCAGACCCAAGTATTCTTCCTGTTAGGGGAGACCACCATGAAAAGGTCTTTGATTCAATGCATATACTGCATCCTGGAGGATGGTACCCCATCTTTGCAGAGTAGTATATCCAAGCTGGTGCTTCAGCTGTGCCTTCAGCAGGCTAGACCACACCTGCTGGGTGGTCATATGTTATGGGACGAATGGATTCCATAATCATGGGCCTACTACAGGAAATGGGTTCCTTGATTTGATAGAATATCATGTAAGATCCAGTGCTGGAGGTTCAAAGGTTCAAGCCCTTGGGTGGTGGCGCTGACTTAGGCCCCGGGAGGCAGAAGGGCAAACCCTTAGCTGGCAGGCGTGTCTGTTCCTGTCAGGACAGACATCTGGCCTTCCAGGATAGAAGGGGTCGATTAACTTGCACCAGGTCGATGGTTGGGCTCCTTGAGGAATAGTGCCATTTTGGGAACTTGGCATTGGTCTCTGTCATTGGTAGATGGGATTTTTTTGGCATTAGCAACTAGATCAGTTTTAATAAGTGCAAGTCCATGCTGTTGGGCCCATTTCTGCCACTGCGGCCTCTTTATTCATGGGTCTATTGTGCTAACAATGGGATGGCTGATGTCAAGTGGTTGAGTCACTTTTCTGCTTGGTTGTTTAATGCCCTTTCCATGGTGGGTGATGACACGTGACACAAAGCTTTTCCACCCTTTGTGTCCCCTCCCCCATGCCCACGTACATGTCTGTACCTCATACTTTCTCGTCCTTACTTGCCAATCTTTCTCCTTCTAGGACTTGACAGTCTGAGCAGACCACTCACTGCTGCCCATGAGTCTTCCCTTGAGCTGCTGCTTTTCCCATTTAAAGGGCACTGCTTGGAGCCCTACCCCTTGGGAGGCTTTTCCCTCACACCTGTCTTTTCTGTCATCCAAAGTGAGTTTGTAATGCAGCTGCCATGGATTTTTGGCTTTTACCCACATGCCAGAATGACCTGTCTGTAAACCAAGCTTGGACATTTTCCCCTTCCTCCGTATGCTCATGTAGGATTCCCCCAGGTAACCACAGGCATGAGGTAGGGAGGGACGCTGGGACTACTGCAGTGGGTGTTGTATGTTATAAGAAAGGGCAGGAGAACTTGCCCTAAGTCAGAACTCTAAGTCTATATTGTTGTCTGTTTCATGGAAATATGAACTATTTCTGAGTCTTGTTTTTGACTGGGATAAAAAAAAAAAGGCATTCACTAAATCAATGGCTTTGTATGACCTGAGGCCATATTCTTCTGCTCTAGCAAAGATGCCACATCTGACACTGTAGTGACGATCAGGACTCCCTGCCCGATTGAGCTTGCAGAGGTGTGCTGTTCTCCAGGATTCATCTGGTTTCTGCAGGGGTCAGGCTGGTAAATGAAACAGACGGAAAGTGGGACCACTGTCCCCTGCGTTCTTTAGATTCTTCAAGGCAGCACAAATCTCTACCATTGTGCTGGGATGCAATATTGGTTTTTAATGAAGCATTGGGGGTTGGGGAGGCAGTGCAGAAGCAGGGTGTAGCAGAGACTTCCATTTGGCCTTTCCTACTCTGGTATATCTTACCCCACAGACCAAGGACCTAATGTGGTGGCTGTAGAAGTTGTCAAATACGGTAAGTCCTCATTCAGCATTGGTGATAGGTTCCTGGAAATTATGACTTGAAGCAAAACATGTATAACAAAACTCATTTTACCCTAGGCTAATTGAAATAGCAGGAGTTAAATTCCTACAGCAAAGCATCACCAAACTTCTAAATAAAGACCAAAATACTTCTGATGTTAAACATCGAAGTAAATGTGAGCTAGACATACATTTAAGAAAGATTAATAGAAACAAGATACTTATTTACCTGCTTATTCCATTTCAGGGCCTTGGGTGGCTGGAGCCTATCCCAGAAGCTTAGGGTGCCAGGCATAGACCAACCCTGAACAGGACGCCATCCCATCCCAGGGCACACACACACACACCCACTAAGACTGGGATAATTTAGATCTACAGGTTCACCTAACATGCATGTTTTGGGATGTAGGAGGTACACAGATAAGACCCATGCAGACGTGGGGAGAGCATACAGACCCCATACAGACAGTGGCCCCAGCTGGGAATGGATTTCTTTTCCTCTCATCGATGTTAACGAAATGTGTTGAACAAAACATTATTTGAGGACCTGCGGTATGTCGGTCTCAATTAGACATGAGCAGATGGGTCTGTGGACCCAGTGGATGGACCCACTGTAAACTAGACCTTGGCCAGGGCTCCATTTATTACCTGCTCCCCATGTACCTCCATTCTGAACGGGGGCATGATGAAGCCTCAGGTCTCTGAGAATCAGTGTCAACTCTAAGAAGTGGCTCTCCGCAGCTGACGCTCACCCTGTGTGAGCTGCCAGCTGGAGGCCACATGCTAACTGTCCTCCTACAGCTGGGCAGCGGGGCCTTCCTGAGGGGAGCTGAGCAGGCGTCTCAGTGTCTCCCACCCTTTTTCATCCTCAGCTGTGATACTGTTGCTGTAGGGCTAAGAACCAGAATACTCGTATTCATTCCTCCCCCTTCCCCTAGTATTAATTCTTTTTGGTACAACCTTTCAACATTGTAAATAAGGGTCTGTAAGGGAAAAACTTGAATTTTGTGAATCACAACTGATGTTAAATGTGAATCACAACCGATGTTAAACTACGGTGTAATTTATTATCAGCAGACTTAGGTAAGGCACGGTGGTAGACTAGAAATACAGAGAGCCTTTGCTCTTAGGAATTTACGGTCAAGCTGGGGATTTGGAACGTCTTGCATATGAAAATAAAGATGCATAGGCTAAACAAGCAGGTTCTGGAGTGAGATTTCTTGGGCTTGAACCCCAGGTCACCCATGCTCCATCTGGGTGCCTTGGGGAATCTTATTCAGCCCCTCACCATTAGTCTTCTCATTTGTCAAATGGGGATAATAACGGAATAAGAGTACCATATTTATGATACGGCGATCATGCAGTTCAGTGCTAGCTGCTTGTGTATTATAATTATTGCTTTTTAGAGCAGCAGTAGCATGTCCCTGTTGAATATTGTGGGTGATGAGTTTCTCAGGGATTCCAGCAAGGGGCAAGGAGGAAGGCTCATAGGACAGGTGGGCTCTGAAGAGTTATCTTTTGTATGAATAAGTGCATTTCTCTTTAAAAGTAGGTACTAGGCCAGGCGCTGTGGCTCACACTTGTAACCCAGCTCTTTGAGAGGCCAAGGCAGGAGGATTACTTGAGGCCAGGAGTTGAAAAGTAGCTGGGTCAATATAGCTAGATCCCCATCTCTACAAAAATTTTTAAAAAAATTAACAGGGTATGGTGGCATGTGCCTGTAGTCCCAGCTACTCGGGAGGCTGAGGAGGGAGGATTCTTTGAGCCTAGGAGGTTGAGATTGCAGTGAGCTGTGATCGCACCACTGCACTCCAGCCTAGGCGACAGAGTGAGACTCTCATCTCAATCAATGAATGAATGAAGATACCAAAAGAGATGCGATACTGACAGATGGGAATTTTGTAGCTTTTTATCCCTGTTTGCATGGAGGTGTTTTCCATGTCCACATCTCAAAGATTCTGTTAATGCTGATAGAAATAATAACGAGGATTTTCTTTCCTTTTTTTCTCATTGGTTTAAATTCAGATAAAGTTATGTCTCCTATAATGGACATGGATGTTCTCCACTGTGTACACACACTCTCATATTTCTCACACATGGAAGGACATTGTTTTATTTTCAAAAATATGGGAATTGGGCAATGAAGGATAATAAAATGTTATAACAGAGGTCACCAGGTGAACTTATACAAAGCTCTACTGATAGTCATTTGGGATAAATGTCTTGATTATTAATAATTGATGTCTCCAAGACACCAGAAACTGTTAGTTCCTTCCTGAGCCTTCAAAGATAAGTTAAATTTCATGCTATAGATTTTGTGTTGTGTTTTATAGTATTTTAATTTTGAAAATTATTAATTCATGTATGGTAACTGTGGTGCCTTAAAACAGGAAATTAGATTAAAAATATCACAGCTTTATGAGATAAAGGATCATTTACAGAGCTCAGTAAAGATTTGCCTGTGACTGTGATTGACTCAGATCTTTGTAAAGTGTGGGTAGGGAAAATTGTAGGGTATTTTTCCTGCTTCTAATAGTAAGATGAAAAATAGAGGCTTTGAAATTCTATAGCAACTAATGAAATTAGAATGTTCCTATCTATTTTCTAAGGGAGTCCTGGCTCTGTTAGAGAATATAGAAATAATAACTCTGCTTTAAAATGTAAGTTCTGAGCGGTTGTATCTGAGGGTAATTCTCTCTCAACAGGTGCGTTTAGGTCCCTTGCATTTTTTGAAATGCAGCTGTACTTTAACATAGTGTCTGTTGTTTTGCATGGCTGCCTCAAAGATATATGGGTACAAGTAGCAGCTATGAGAAACCATCAAGGTTGTCTTGGAAGGGAAAACAGGCTCTTGTTTTAGTGCTCTGGGTTATGGTTTAAAAGCGGGACTTGCTATGCTCCACTCTTTAGCATAGACAGTCCTGTCTTTTAGCAAGAAACCCCCAGATTTCTCATTGTACCGTACCCCTGTAATGCCAATTACATTGATTAATGAATTGACTACAAGTGTTTATGGATTTCCTGTTGCATGTCTGATTAATGCACAGTGTTATGTGCCCTTGACTGTGAAGAGAGAATACTATTCCTGGTGATTTGCATAGAGGTGGGCCATGAGATTATTGTGAGCTGCAGTGCTCCAGGAGATGTGCTTCAGCCAGGCCTCCTGCACTAATAAGAATCCTAGATCTGGTCAGAACCCAAGTTCTTGGGACAAGACTGGTTTTCAGGATGCGGAGATGGAGTCAAGGGTGAGCTGAGAGACCACATCCTCCTGGGATGACACTGAAATCATTGGCCAGGTGGACTGTGCAAGCAACACACAGGTCCACAAGGACTGATCAGTGGTTCTGAACATTTTATTTGAGGATGCTCCATAAACACTCTGGGATGATTGCAGAATGAGTGTGCTGGGTGCTGTTCCAGGTACTAGGGATCTGGGCCTGCACAAACCAAATTCCTGCCCTCATGGTGATGATAGTTTTGTGAACACATAAGTAGTGCAGGCAATTTCAGAACCCCAGGCAAGGACCTCAAGGTTGGTCAGAGAGGGACAATTCAGGTAGAGGCTCCTAGATAAAACAGAAGATGAAGGAACATTCCAGAGGGGTTGACTCCGTGGTACATCACTAAATTGTTGGAGATGAGCCTCAGGTATTTATTACATGGCATCTGTGGGCTCAGTCATGGGAAGAAAAAGCATTGTTAAGAGCCCTGACCCTTCGCAGACAAGATTGGAGCTAGACTTTGAAGGAAGCAAAGACTTTCAGTAAACAGAGAAGCTATGGGGAAGCAGTGGTGGGGGTGGGCCAGGGAAGCTCAGCCTGGGAAGGATACAGGGTGGGGCAGGTTCTGTGTGCGCAGGAACCATGGTGAACAGCCCAGGTGGTGTGTAAGCTGCGGTATAGGAGGGTAGTGGCTGAATTTGGAATGCCTTGGTTGCAGGCTGAAGTTAGATTTTAACTAGCACATAGTCAATAGCAAGGCATTTTGAGCAAGGCCCTGCTGGTACAGTTACTTGCCAGGTAGATGTATTGCCTCCTAACGGCAGGTGTTTGAGTATAGCTGTATCATAGCTGTAGGTTATAGACGAGTTGATAGTGGTGTCAGAATTTGCATTGTTCTTTTTTTTTTAAGTATGTTTATGTAGAGGGGAGGGACACATGAAACAGGATGGCAACATGTGGATAATTGCTAGAGCTGGCTAACAAAAGTTTATTGTGTAGTGTATTCTCTCTACTCTTGGGTATGTTTGAACATTTCCATAATAAAGAGTTAAATTAAAAATAATACAACTGGTTTCACAACAGTGTGAATCTACTTAATACCACTGAACTGCATGTTTAAAAATGGTTAAGATGGTAATTGTTTTATGCATTTTTTAAACAATTTTAAAAAATGGTAGGATGGTAAATATTATGTTACAGATATTTTACCACAATTAAAAAAGTAATATATCTTACCTACAAAGGGCGTAATATCAAACCCTGCCCAGCAGCCACAGAACCTACTGCTGAGGTCTCTCGAGACACGTTTCTATGAAGTAAAATGTTAGAAGAAATCCTAGGCTCCTGCTGTGGTCCTGAAAGGGAAGTTCTGGCAAAATATTAGAACCGGACCTGTTTCTTTGTTTGTTTTCTAAGAGGAAGCCTGAATAGTGGGATCTTTTCGAAGTGTTAGAAATATGTTCTTTTCTAGGATTTGCCAGCCACTTATATAATGCTATAATCCTTAGTTTCTTCAGCCACAAATAGGGATAATAATATTTATACCTTTTAGTAGTTACAGAGTTTAAGTAACATAATGATTATTTTTAAATCTAGCACCATTTTTCTCTCCATACTTCTGAAGATTCTCCTTCAGAACTAGGTTTGCCTAGATGACAGGTTCATAGGTGCAGTAAGCTGCCATGACACACATGTAACAAACCTGCATGTTCTGCACGTTTACTTTAAGTATCCCAGAACTTAAAGTAAAAAAAAAAAAAAAAAAAAAAAAAGGAGAAGAAGAAGAAGAACTTGGTTTGCAAAGTACAGGTGATCTTTGAACAATGCAGGGGTTGGAGGTGCTCACCCTCGCACAGCCAGAAACCCACATATAACTTTTAACTCCCCACAAGCTTAACTGCTGATAGTCTCCTGTTCTACTATTGACCAGAAGCCTTTCTGGTAACAAAAACAGTCAGTTAGCTGGACGCCGTGGTGCATGCCTATTATCCCAGTTCCTTGGGAAGCCAAAGTGGGAAGGTTGAGCCCAAGAGTTAGAGACCAGCCTGGGCAATATAGCAAGATGCTGGTCCCCCTACAAATCCCCCCAGAAAGCAAAGCAAAGCAGTTGATTAACACATATTTTGTATATATATTATATACTGTATTCTTTTTTATATATATTATATACTGTATTCTTTTTTATTATATATTATATACTGTATTCTTTTTTTTTTTTTTGAGACAGAGTCTCGCTCTGTCGCCAGGCTGGAGTACAGTGGCGCAATCTTGGCTCGCTGCAACCTCTGCCTCTGGGGTTCAAGCGATTCTTCTGCCTCAGCCTCCTGAGTAGCTGGGACAACAGGCATGCACTACCATGCCCAGCTGATTTTTGTATATTCAGTAGAGATAGGGTTTCACCATGTTGGCCAGGATGGTCTCAATCTCTTGATCTGGTGATCTACCTCCCAAAGTACCACCTCAGACTCCCAAAGTTCTGGGATTACAGGCATGCGCCATATATACTGTATTCTTACAATAAAATAAGCCAGAGAAAAGAAAATGTTATTAAGAAAATCATAAGGAACAGAAAATACATCTACTATTCATTCAGTGGAAGTGGATCCTCATAAAACTCTTCATCCACATTGTCTTTATATTGAGGAGGAAGAAGGAGGGGTTGTTCTTGCTGCTTCTGGAGTAGCAGAGACAGAAGAAAATCTGAGTATAAGTGGACCCATGTGGTTCAAACCTGCATTGTTGAAGGGTCAGCTGTAAATGGCTTCTTTTCTTATTTTTAATTTTCAAATGGCAAGAGCCAGAATGAATGGCTCCTTTAATGAATAGGTACCACTGATACATTAATAACTATTCCTGTGTAGACAAGCATGGCTAAATAGCTAACAAAGACTATTTCTCAATATCATATCGTCTTCTAAAATTAAAAAGATTAAGTAGCCACTATGCTACAGCAAATTTTGGAAAAGGCAAAAGAGCTCACAATTTTAGGTTTTTAATACCATGATTTTACTTTTTGACTGTTGTATTTTTTCCTAGCTCACATTTTTAAGAGCTATAAACCTAAAAATCACCTAAACCAGTCCTTGTTTTAATGGACACAGACTGTGACCTCTTCAGACAGTTTCTGTAGCACTGGACATTGGAGCATACTCTCTTTGTGGAACGGGGGACTCTGAGGCCCAGGGAGGGCCAGCCACACCAACTAAGAGAGGAACCAGGGGCCATCCCCAGTGTCCTGATTCCTCGTTGACTGCTTTTCCCACTGCCCCAGTAGAATTTAATGAGGTTTTCTTGTACCTGTTCCAGTAGGGAGAAGACCAATTTCATGCGTAATTCTTCATGACTGCCCATAGCATTTTAATTGCCTGTTATTGTGTCAAAATATTGTCCTCCTGACAGTTAAGATAATGTAAATAGAAAGCAAAAGGAGACAGAAAATTGAGTAACTTTGCAAGAAAATAAGAATGCCTTTGAAACATCTTAGAGACTGACTTAATATCATTTGAATAACAGTTTGATCTCTTGCATTGTCAGGTGTGATTATTTAGTGGGAGGTAGTGATTTCTTTGAGACAGATTCTGTTTAGAATGAAGTTTCTCTGAGTTTTATGCAGCCTTGGAAAGAGCTCAGGATCCTGCCTGTCCACATTCCCTCCTTTTCCCCTCTCCCCACTGAGTAAATTACCCCGCTCTGCTACTTTAGGGACACATCACATGGCTTGAGACTTCTGACTCTTCTCATCTCCACATCTACAGATACCCTGGAGGCTTTATGTTAGATGGCAGAGTTACCCCAGACTCTCAAGTCTTCTGTTGATACACTTAATAAAAGAAACAAAAAAGAAGTTAAAAGTAACAAAAGACACATCAGCATTAGTCAGTCACGGGAAGCGACCTAACCTCTTAGAGAACTTGCAGCAAGGGAAGTTATCACAGAAGATTACAAGAATCATTATCTCAGATTATTTCCACAGCATTCACTTAATACCAGCAGGCAGTGGAGCAGTACAAAATTTGGGGGCAAAGTTTGACCCAAGAGTTTCATACTGAACCAAGTTTCATTATATAGAAAGATAGTAGTATTCTAAAAAAAAAAAAAAAAAAAAAAATCCATGAACTCAAGGAAAGGCCCATGAGTCTTTCTTTAAAAAACTACCCAGTGACACAATGCAGTGAGTCAAGGGATCAACGAAGTCAGTTCATTCATTCAGCAAATATTTATTGACTGCCTGTTATGTGCCAAACCCCGTTTGAGACACTGGGGATGTAAAGGTTCGTTAGCTTACGTTCTGATGAGAAATGGTGAAGTGAGTGGTCTGTTTAAATAAACAGCCAAGGCCAAGTAATTGTCAGGAATAATATTTCAGAAGGTAAATACAGTCATGCATCGTTAGGCTATTCCATCATTGGGTGAACATATATTTACAAAAACCTAAATGGAAGAGCCCACTGCAACCAAGGCTATATAGTGTAGCCTATTACTCCTAGGCTACCAGCCTCCACAGCATGGTACCATACTGAGTACTATAGGCAGTGTAAGACAATGGGAAGTATTTATGTATCTAAACATAGAAAAGGTATAATTAAAATACTGTATAAAAGGTAAAAAATTGAACTGTGTGCAGTCGTTCACACCTGTAATCCCAATCCCAGTACTTGGGTGGCTGAGGTGGGAAGATTGCCCAAGGCCAGGAATTCAAAACCAGCCTCGGCAACATAGTAAGACCCTGCCTCTATAAAAAACAAACCAAAAAGAAAGGTAAAAAAATGGTGCACCTGAACAGGAACTTCACTGTGAAAGGAGCTTGCCGGACTCCCAAGTTGCTCTGGACTCCCAAGTTGCTCTGGGTGAGTGAGTGAGCACTGGTGAGTGTGAAGGTGGAGGATATTACTGTACACTGCTGTCGACTTTGCACCCTACACTAAATCTCTAAGAACACTTTTTCTTCCATAATAAATTAAACTTAATTTACTGTAACTTTTTCACTTTATAAACTTTTGCATTTTGTTCAATGCTAGATTCCTTTGTAATAACATTTAGCTTAAAACACAAATACTCCATACAACTGTACAAAATAATTTTCTTTATATTCCTATTCTGTAAAGCTTTTTTTTTTGGTAAGATGGAGTCTTGCTCTGTCTCCCAGGCTGGAGTGCAGTGGCGTGATCTCGGCTCACTGCAACCTCCACCTCCTGGGATCAAGCGATTCTCCTGCCTCAGCCTCCTGAGTAGTTGGGACTACAGTTGCGTTCCACCATACCAGGCTAATTTTTTGTATTTTTAGCAGAGATGGGGTTTCACTGTGTTAGCCAAGATGGTCTCAATTTCCTGAACTCGTGATCCATCCACCTCGGCCTCCCAAAGTGCTGGAGTTACAGGTGTGAGCCACCATGCCCGGCTGCTTTTTTCTATTTTTTAATGTATTTTTATTTTTACTTTTTAGACTTTTTTGCTAAAACCAAAGATATAAATGCACACATTAGCCTAGGCCTACACAGGGTCAGGATCATTCGTATCAGTGTCTTCCACCTTCACCTTTTGTCCCAGTGGAAGGTCTTCAGGACCAGTAATACACAGAGCTGTCACCTCCCATGATAACAGTGCCTTCTTCTGGATCCCTCCTGAAGGACCTGACTGAGGCTGTTTTACAGTTAACTTTTTTTAATGAGTAGAAGGAGTACACTATAAAAAACAATTAAAAGTATAGTAGAGTTCCATAAACCAGTAACAGTCATTTATTATCATTATCAAGCACTCTGTACTATACGTAACTGTATGTGCTGTGCTCCTATGTGACAAGTAGTGCAGTAGGTTTGTTGACACCAGCTTAACCACAAACACATGAGTAATGTGTCGTGCTGTGATATTATGGCTAATCTGTGATAGGAATTATTCAGCTTCATTATAATCTTATGGGACCACCATTGTATAAGCGGTCTCACCGAAACATTGTTATGCGACCCTTGACTGCGTTATAAAACATGAAAATGCAAAAATATTCACAAAGCAAATAGAATGAGGAGGTTGGGATGATGAATTTTCTTATTTTATTTGGGAGCAAGAGATATATCTAAACATTAAGAAATAGAAGCTTTAGTATGTTATGTAACATTTGAAAGAAAATCCCTAAAAGCGTTTTTTAAAAAAGGAGATGCCAAAGCCCTGAAGACAGCAGTAAAGACTCAGAGTCCGCGTAGCAGAAGAGGAAGAGCCAGAGCCAGGCTCGGAGCTGCACACATGAAATAAGGCGCGGAAGAAGATAAGATGAAACAGTCTCTTAAGACCACCAAATTAGGCCACATACCTGCAATATCCACAGATACCAACGGGATAAATGTCTACTATAGGAAAAAGACTCAGATTGTCAGCAGAATAAAACTCTGCTATGTACAACATAAAATGGCTGTTAGACAAAGACAGATCCTGTATTTCTAAGTTAAAGCGAACTAGACTTGTCATAGAAATACTAGATGAGGTTGAGTTCAAGGCATATGGTATAAATAGCTGCAAAGAAACTTTATAAGGATAGAATGTAAGTCCACAGTGAGGCCATACCAGGTCAGTCCCAGGGTTAAAATACCGGTATAAATGTGTAAATGTCAGGAAGCACCAAGAGAAACAGAGACTATGACTCACCTCAGGAGCTCACAGCAGACCAGCAAGATGGAAAATCAGAGAAGCATATGGAAGATTTAAATACTGTCTCCTTATTGTAGTTTATAGCTGAAACATCACCTCCTCAGAGAGACCTTCCCTGACTACCCAATCTAAAGTAGCCTCCCCAGTCACCTTTTATCATACACCTGTTTATGATCTCTGTAGCGCTCTGTTCCACTCTTCCCTTATTGGCATATTATCTTGTGTTTTGTTTTGTTATTTAGCCCAAATCCCTGTGAAAGAGGGACCCTGTTTGTCCTGGTCACTGCTGTAACCCCAGAACCTAGAACAGTACCTGGCAAACAAGTCGATCTTGAGTTCACAGTCATCTACTGAGTGTCTGCTAGATGCCAGGCACTGTTCTTGGGGCCCTGAATATGGGTGAACAGACTCTTGCCCTTGTGGTGCTTCCATTTTAGTGGAGAGAGTGTGGAAGACAAACAATCAGACGTCGTGTACAGAAATGTTAGGAGGTGATTAGTGCTGTCGGGGAAAGTGGGGCAGATGTGAAGAGCCAGGAGGGCTGGGCTTGTGGGACGTGGGCAACGCCTTTAAAAAGAATGGCCAGGGAACCTGCCTTGAGATGATGACATCTGAGCAAACATGGGGAGGGAGTTGGCTGTGTAGGTCTCTAGGGTAGGTGTCCCAGACAGAGGAACACAGAGGATGGGGAACAGTGACATAAGGGGGTAAAGACAAGTCGGGGCCGTGAATACCGAGGCTTAAACTTAACTCTTGAGAGGTCAGAAGGTGGCTCTGATCAAATACAGCTAGATCAGAGCAGCATGAGGCATTTCACCTGATATGTGACCTTGAGCCAAGCTACTGATCGTGGCTGGTTTTGCCCTGGTGTGTAATGTAAATAATAGTTTTTGTTTTATAAATTGTTTTGAGGGGTGCAGTGTGTGCTAATTTCAATTATTAAGATGTCCGTTTAGAACAGTTTTAGCACAAATTCAGTTATTTCAAATATAGAAGCAAAATATTGTGTAGAATGAAAATATGCAATATGATTATATATAATCACCTCTGTGTGATTGAAAATGAAAGCTTGTCTCAAAAGTATAGTGCTAAATATTTACATATCTGCCCAAAATACACATTTTTAGATGCTAAAAATATTCATTGTTAATCATTGAATGGGAAGTCTAGGTTTAATGTAGTAATACACTTCTGTATTTTGTCTCTCACCAAAGTCAAAGCCAATTTTGTAAAGTATTACAGGAGCCTTTGAAATAGGAGCTACTGCTGAAATAAAAGGAGAGTCTTCCCTATTTAGTGACAGGAAAGTTTGTAGAATGACTAAACACTGAGAAAGTTTCCTTGGCAGGTTAGCCATCATTTAAGTTGTTGTGCGTGTCTCAAAATTTTCCTTCTAAAGTGTGGTGTTCTTGAAATATAAAGAGTAAGTTATATCAAATCCAGCAACAGGAGGCACGCAGTGCAGGAAAATCCATGGTAGCTTTCTTCGTGAACACATCTGGCCCAGGTGACTTCTTTAATCCTGGTCCTCATCTGTACAATGGGAATAAAAATAAAACTTATATGATTGTAAAGTGAGAGGAAGCATAGAAAGTGGTTAGTATTATGCCTAGGACAAAACAAGTGCTCATTAATTACATGAGGCACTTCTGAGTGTCATGAGTCAGAAAGTGTGGTCTGTGAATCAGCAGCATGGTCTTCTGGGAACTTGCTGAAAATTAGAGTCACAGATTTTCAATCTGTGTAGGATTAAAATGTAGAATGCGAATCTACATTTTAACAAAATCCTCAGGTGATGAATATCATTACAGTGGGGAAAACATTGACTAGAAAAGGGATTGGCAAACCAAGGCCTACTGGCCTGCTACCTGTTTCTGTAAACACAGTTTTATTGAGCACAGCCATGCCCATTCATTTCCATATTGCATATGGCTGCTTTTGTGCTACAGCTAGAGATGCACAGAGGTCAGGCATTGCAGCAGATCCCGTGGCCAGCAAAGCCGACAGTATTTACTCTCTGGGCCTTTAAGATGTTTGTTGGTCCCCAATTTAGAGGACCACCTCTAGTGTCCCATTGACTGGGTTCAGATCCACCTCCCCTTCAGTAGCTGTGGACCACATTACTTGTGTGCTGTTTTCCCGTCTGTAAAATGGGGATAACAGTATCCTCTTCATGAGTAGTCATGATAACAAATTAGGCTGTACATGTTGAATCACCTATCATCTGCTTCATAGCAAACCATGCCAAAACTTGGCTACTTAGAACAAAACATTTTATTTACTTATGATTCTGTAGTCTGGTCTAGGTCCAGCTGGGTGATTTTACTCCTGGTCTTGTCAGTGATCATTCAGGGAGTTGTACTCAGTTTCATGGTTGATTGGGAGCTCATTCTCTTTCCCTATAGCCTCAGAGCCCCTCCCTCTCAGGGTGGCCTCTGCACGTGATCTCTTGAGCAGAGGAGCTGGACTTCTTAGGTGGCAGTTCAGGGCTCCCTCCCAAGGGTGCAAATGCAAAAGCTGCCAAGCATTCTTGAGACTTAGGCCTGGAACTGGCACCATGTCAATTCTGCCATGTTCTATTGTTTAAAGGAGGTCATAACATTGTCCAGACTCAAGGGGAGGAGACTACACCAGGGCATAAATACTGGGAAGTGTTCCACTGGGGGCCATGAAGGAAACAGACTCCAACGTGGAAGAACATGGGACGGGCATAATAAGTGGTAGCTACCACTGCTGCTAATGCTGCTGATAGATACATCTACGTGGGGAGCTGGAGGGCAGGGGAGGGTCTAGGGGGAGTAAGTGCTTTCCTCCTGACTGGACTTCCTTATCTTACACTCCCTACCACTTCAACATAAAGTAGGAAGAAAATGGAGTCAGTTGTCAAATCTGGTTGGAAATTGGTGGCCCATTTTTGTTAGAGAGTGTGTTGCATCCTTGGCCACTGTGTACTCTCTCTCCCTGAGCTCCACGTGCTGCCTTAGGGTAGCAGTGTGCTGACTGGGGGCAGGGCTGACTATAGCCTCCTGCCCGTTTCCTGGTTCTGCTCTGTGATTGTGATGATATGGTAGGTTGCCTTCCTTCTATTGTGGATGCATACCAGCTTCAACTGCCCAGGCTGTTGTAAATTGTATGAGCCCTTTCTGCTCCTCCTCCTCTTTTGGACTAGTAGTCCCTTCTCCTGGGAATAGTTGAGGAAGGAAGGAACTGTACAGCTTGCCTCGGTTAGGATTGGTTCTCAAAAATGGCCACATTTTAAAATAAACTGAGAGAGGAATTTTGGATCATCTGTGCATTTTCTTATGTGTTTGACTTCTTCATGATCAGAGATCGTATTTTAGTTTCATTTCAGCACATGGACCCAGATTCCATGGGGCTTTACACATGTCTTACGCCAGTTTTGAAGGAAAACGTCTTTAGCCATCACCCTGTGTAAAAATCAGAAGGATATGATTTATTGTAATTTAGCCAAGACAAATAGTGGTTTTCCTTAAAACTTGCAACAATTGCTGTGAATGAGCAAATGTTTATACAAGGTGTGAAATTAAGTTTCATATAGTCACAAAATGTGCTTCTAGCCAACAGCCCTGAAATCATATTTATATTTCGGGTAACAATTTCAGTGGTGTTCTTTGTTGCAATTAGGAGTCCTGCTGCTTCAAGAAATGATACCATCATCCAGATTTAGCTCTTGATAAAGAAAGCTATACTGTTTTTTTTTTTTGGTGAAAACCTGGAGTTTAATTCTTGCTTTAAAAATGTGCAAATTCTGTCAAAAATTTGGGGTGACTGAAACTCTTCCTCCAGGGTTTTATTTCCTAATCTGCTCCGTTGAACTGTTTCTTCACTAACAAGGAGTTAGATTGTGCTGCCTGCTGTCTGCTGCGAAAAGTGTCAGAATTCATTGAACTAAGAAGGCTCTCCGGAGCAGCAGCGAAGTGGTTAAAGCATGACATTTTTGTGCCTTTTTTTTTAATGGGACTCGTCAGTCTTATGTTTCTACACAGCTTTTCCAGCAAACGGTCAAATCCCATTTTAAGAGAGTTTTTAAGAAGAGCAGAATCCATAAAATGATTGAATATTGTGCATTTATTCTTAAGAACTAATTGGGAAGCATAACTGTCTTCTGTCAGAGGCTTCCTGATAAGTGAAGAGTGATGTATTATTTTATACCCCTTACCTTTTTGCACTAAGGTCCCATCTGTTTTATGGAAAGACAAAGTGCAGACACATGAAATAGCATGCTGTGTCCGTGAGGGGTGCCTGCAGGTCTGTTCTCAGCTATCGCCAACACGAGAATCTCTCAGTCATTGAAGCCTTCTGCTGATTGTGCGGTTGTCTTTGGTTTTGGGTCAAAATCAGGTGTATTCTGAATGTGAGGAAGAATTTTACCTGGTCCAGCATTTGATATTTAACGAGCTTGGGGGCTGGTTTATTTCTAAGGCTCAGGGCTTAGAGCAACTGCTCATGTTAAATGGCAGCTCACTTTCCTTCCTCTCCCTCCACCCACCTCCGTTTTAAAGGCCATTTTCCCATTGTGGGCTTTTATACATATATGTGTGTGCATGTGCATGTGTGTGTGGCACTATATATACACACACATATATATACACACACACATATATATATACACACACATATATTACCTCCCCTGCCTCCCAAGTTAATGATATATTTGTACTTTTGGCAATTCATAGACCAAAAGCCATGTAAAGAAACAGTTAAAATTTGAGCTTAAGTTCTGAATTGGAAATGTATACAGTTTTATTATGCTTTAAATAAAAAGTTAAAATGTTAACTTAGGCAAACCAAGTAGCCTAAGGTTTTGAGGAAAAAAAGAGGTCCCATAGAATCCCAGGGTGAATTCTCTCCAGCCAGCCAGCCAGCTTGTTTCCAGGTGCTACTCTACAAAGGGTTAGCATGGACTGGTAGACAGAACCTATCCAAGGTAAGAAATATTTTGGCATAAGTGGCTTTGCCATTGAGCAGATGTCCCTATGGAGATGTCGCATAAACTCTCCATTTCTAAAATGGGGGAGCTTAATTCAGAACGATTCCTTCATTCAAGACCATATTTCATGCAGCAACTGCCATATTCCAGGCCCTCTGCAAAGGGGGTGGCAGATAGCATTAAGACCAGACTCCCTTGGTGATCTAGTTTCAGTACTAAAATCCAGATTGGATTTTTTTTTTTTTGAACAGCTTTTAATATTTAGTAGCAAATCAGTAGTACAACTTAGTTGGAAAAGCAAAATATTTGCTCAGATCTATCATAGGCTCCTAATACAGAAAGGAAGATATACCACATTGGTTATATTCTCTAATCTGCTTAAAACAAGATTGCAGAGATACTCTGGATCTTACCTGATTTAATTCATTGGTTGGCCTCATACTGTTCTTTAAAATGGTGAGGAGAAGAGGGATATGTTAGGTCCCATATTTGATCTAGATTGGGTCTGCTGCCTCCAGCCTTGTGCCTCAGGAGAGCCAGATAATGTCCAGGGAGCTCCCAAGGCCCAAGGCATGGGTGAGAGGGACACAGGAAAAGGCAGATGACACAATGACACCCATCACCTCTGTGGTTCATCACTTGCCGGTACAAGCTTGTGCATCCAATTGTCACCAGGTAGTTGTAGCTAATCTTATGTATGTAAAGATGATAATTCATTTCTTTAAATAAAGGGCTCTTCCTTGACCTGATTTTTAGGGCTTTGTACTATAAAGGAAGAGCAAGGAAGGTGGGAGAAAAGATAAGGATGATCTAGCCATATTATAGACAGCAAGGACATTTTCTTTGCTGTAAGTTCTGTACATACACAATTTAAAACTGAATAAAAGGCCCTCTTGCAATGGTTTCCCCAGTTCTGCAGTTGTTTTGAAGAGTAGTATATTTCAGCCCATTTGAATCCAGTGCAGAATGGTAAAAAGTTAAATGTCAGGATAGAGTGAAACCATGCTTAGGGCAATCATTTTTCTTAAAATTTTTGTTTTTAACTTTTGAATGGGGAACTTCAAATGTACACAAACACATAACACTGAAATGAACTCATGCAGACTCTAGCATCCACCAGCTCCTCATGCTTTTTTGAAGCAAATCTAAGACATCATATCATTTAATCCATAAGCATTTTATTGTAGACCTCCAAAGTGTAAAGATGCGTAGAGTGTAAAGACTTTTAAGAAACAAAACCATAATACTATTATCCCACCTAAAATAAAACTAGTAATAGTTCTATAATGTCAGCTGTCTAGTCCGTTTATAGATTTCGGGTTGTTTCATAGGTGTCATAATTTTTTTAAGCAGTTTGTTTGAATTGGGATCCAAATAAAATCCACTTCTTGATTTATATGGCTTTTGTGTCTTACGTATTTATAATTTTCCCCTCCACATCTCTCTGTTTTCCCCCCTTGAAATTCTGTTGCTGAAGAAACCAAGTTGTTTTCCACAGTCTGGATTTTGCTGACCTCATCTCCTTGGTTTTTGCTAAACATGTGTCTGTGCTCGGTCTATTCCATAAATTTAGTGGCTGGATCAGAGTCATGTTTGATTTGCTTGTTTGTTTTCACAAGGCTGCTTCATCGATGGTATTGTGTTCTGTCGGGAGGCACAGCGTCTGGTGGTCTCTCTTTTAGATGACATTAGCTGCCGCTCACACTCAATGTAGATTCGTCAGCGTGCAGAGAGGTGATACAGTCATGCTGTCTTCCTTCTTCACCTATCAGCTGCAACACGTCTACAAAGACAAACTCCCCATCTCAGCTATTTGGTTGCTCTGTGGTATAACTTATACGGGACAGGCAGAGTAAGTGCTTGATTCATTTCTTTGTGTTCTGGTTTTCAAAATAGAGCTGGTTCTCTAGCATCCCTCAACAATGACCAATTTACTTATTTTCTAATTATTCTTGAAATGAATATAACAATTGTTTTTGGCTAGGAACATTCATTTGCAATGACTTAGACCCTTTACATGAACCAAGAGCAGCCCCACTATTGAGGGGAAGACCTCTCCACACCAGCCACAGAGCAGAGTGGTCCACACCACCCAGAGAGTTGACTGGGGTCGAGGGTTGTGTTGGAGAAATTAAATCAGATTGCCCTAATGATGGTTTTCAAGGAGTCAGACACTCCTTAGTAATCATGTAGAACAACTTATTCTTACAGACAAGAAAATGAGGCCCAGAAATATTGTCTAAGGCTGCAGTAGTCATGACAAGTGGTAACTAGAGCCTAAATTTTCTCTTTCAGTTCAGTTCTATTTCCCACAAACCAGACTTTGACCTGACTGCCTTTGGTTCCAGAGCCACCACTTCCTTATTTGGCTGCTCTATCATGGTCACCATTCTGCTCTGCGTAGGGGTTCCAGGCAGAGAATGTGGCACACATGGAGTGTTCCTAAAGAAGCATATTTTGAATATGGTTCCAGAAGTCAGATTAGAATAATGAGTGGCTGAAGGGTTAACTGGACTGACTGGCTGGCTTGGCAGGGCCATAAAAAATTCTGCTCAAGTTCATCCTTGTAGCTGACATCAAAGTAGTACAGCTGCTACTACAGCCCCAATTAGTGCTTTTCCTGTTTAAGTGGGGCTCCTGCAATTGAATCTTGAAATAACTGTGTTGTGATCAGATCAGGATTTGGGAGAGCGGAAAGGGGGAAGACCTCTTTTAATTATAGTGTTCTTAAAGCGTAATGATCTGTTTTTCAGTCTTTCCCGATTAGATAATAGTGTTATAGATTAGAGACAGAACTAGCTTAGTTTGTTGCTGTATTCATTTATTTCATTGGATGTCTTTTGGTAGCTATTTTTGTAATCATTGTAAACAGTTTATATTTACAGATTTTCCTAAAGCAAATGATGAAGCAAATTGGTCAAAAGTTCAGTTTGTCAAGGAAGAAACAAGATCGTGTGGATATTTCTTTGCTAACTTCCCCAAATTACCTGTCTTTCCTGGCAGGATTTGTTTTAATTCATTGCCAAGGCCTGTTTGTAATGGGAGATTGGATTAGTGATAACATTTGCCCTTATTCTGTCACTCATCTCAGTAATAAGATAACCTACTAATAATACACCCACTGTCCAGTGACTGTTTTTATTGTTATTTTCTTGGCCTTTGATTTTAAGAGCATAACTTATCAGCTGATTAGGATAATGGAGAGGATAATTGAATCTCCAGCATTGCAGCATTTTGCTGGGGTGTGCTTAGATGCCTGGGTTGAGTAAGAGACCAGAGAATGGGTTCATTCTGACCTCTCTTGATTTAGCCAGGTGATCTTGGGCTCACCTGCCTTTAGTTCACCTCCATTTTTTCCCTTTTAATTATGAGGAGTTGGATTAAGCGAGTCCCAAGGTCTCTGAACTCCTCTCTGTGATACAGCTCTGGTCCATACAGAACCTTCTCTCTCCTGGAGATGACACTTGTTCCCTCCATCAGTCCTTCTCTCTGTACCCTCACAACCCTTTGTGGAGGACCTGGCTACCTCACGCCCCATGGCCTTTGATCACTCCCAGCTGAATGGAGGACGGAAAAGGGAATGAGTATGACTGAGAGAATCAAACAAAGCCGACAGAGGAGGAGAGATGCCACTTAGATTCTGGACAGTTCCTCCGTTTGTAGTTCCTGTCCCTTGGAGAGCTCGCAGAATTCCTGATATTTGAATCTGTGAGGGACATTTGGGGGTCCTGCCAATGAACCCCCCGCATTCTTTTTTACTCAACTTTGTTTTAGTGGGTTCCTATTCTTTGCAGCCAGTTGATCCTGAAGACCTCATCTGTAACCGCTTAATGCGTTGTGTTTTTCCCTAGTTCCTTATCTCATCAGTTATCATGCACTTGTGTTACTCTTTGCTTCTCTAAGCTGTGACCTCTTTGAGGGCAGGGATCGTGTCTTCTTCATCTTTGCTCCGCCAGCATTTATGGCAGTATAGGAATGTGATAAATGGTGGTCAAAAGAAATGAATGACTGGGCCATTGCTGCTTTAAAAAAAAGTAATTAAAACAAGGAAAGCAGAGAGATGATATTCACTGAAAACTGACAAAGCTTGTTCATTTAGAAGCTGAAACAAGATCAGAACTCAGGACTTACCCACTGTCCTTGATTCTGCCCTTGTCTGTTGAGGTGTGAGTAAGCAGTGGACTAGTCAGCAAGATGAAAGGAATAGTAACTTGGTCTGGATGATCCACTAACCAAATTCCTACATATTCTTCATCACACAGAGTTGACTGTTTACAATTTTTAAGAAATAGGTGAACTTCTCATAGTGGAGGTACCATGCTAAGCTGCTATTTTATTTGATTATAAAATTGGAGATACATTCCTTTTGAAAAAGATGGGCTCTAAGATGTAATTTGAGTATTCAGCAAAACTTCTCCAAATCACATATTTAAAGGAAAAAGAGATAAATAACAGTAACTAAAACAAGTTTTACAAATGACTACAAAGTAATTATGTTTCGTTTCATGGCTTTTTGCCTTGGCTTAAAGGTCAGCATGAAAACAGATGAGAGTTAAACTTAGAACTGAGCATATCAGGTAGAAAATCACTTAGGTTCCATTGAACACCCACTACCAGCCAAACTTTTGGGTTTGCTGGTCTTTAAAAAGGTATATGCCCTTCTGAATGGAGAGAGAGGAGGGAGGGAGATGTAGAAAAACACTGAGGAAGTGATAGCAAATGAGGTAACTAGTGAAAGTGACAAATGGAGGATACTCATTGGAATGCAGCTAGAGTCACAATGCAGCTGAAGTCCTGCCTAGGAATGAGTTGGGAGGAAGGCTTATAGTCAGTGTTACAGGTCAAGTGTAACTCTCCACCACATTCTTCTCTCCTGTGTTCCACGTTTCAGGCAAATGAACAAAGGAGGCTCCGTGAGTATAAAACAGTCCAGACTCCTGGATTCTTTTCCCAGTTCTGTCACTGACCCACTCCTCTTCGTTGGGCAAGTCATTTCTCTCTGGTCCCGAGTTTCCTCACTTTTTAAATGAGAGAATTCAACTTTGCAATCTCCAAGTCCCCTTCTCACTCTGAAAACCCTGTCTACATAGTTAGATATAATCTCACATCCCTAATGTCCTGGGATCATTAAAAGCCCAGCCTACTAATAGTACCGCGTGGTGAGAATGGTAATGAGCATGCCAGTGAGTCTGACACAGGAGCTCAGGGGTTCCTGCTTGATCTGTATAATCTGTTAAGCCTGGTACCTTCTTCCACAAGAATCAAAAACCCTGTAACTAACTAACTTAAACTAACTTAGCAGTAGAACTAACTTAACTAACTGAAACAGGACAATTCATTTGTAACAGGACAGTTTATTATAAAAAGTAATTCCAAGGTGAGGGCAGCAGTGCCAGGGTGAACTATAGTCAACTCTGAGATGTCACTGTCTGTCACCAACTGTAAGATCACCTTAATATTATGTTCCACTAAGGAAGAAAATCTCTGCCAGTTACGTGATGACATACTACAGCTTGTAAAACACATCTGATTTGAAAGATTAATAAATGTGGAGGGAAATGTATCTTAGAATCCAGTAATACAGTAATTCCATTGCTTAAGGATGTCATCTTTCCAAACTGCTGCTCTTCCTCCTGCTGCCCCCTTGATGGCTGCAAGATGGCTATAGCCCATCCAGTCAGACAAGACAAAGCTAAGACCCAGGTGACTCTGCCTCTAGAGTCACTTGAACCCGGGAGGCAGAGATTGCAGTGACCTTAGATCACACTACTGCACTCCAGCCTGGTGACAGAGTGAGACTCCATTTCACAAAAAAAAGAAAAGGGAAGCCTCTATCAGATAAAGCCCTGCAGCCGATTTCTTCATGTCTCATTGGCCAGAATGGTCACACATCACATGCATGCCTGTTGGAATCCCAGTCATTGCCAGGGACCCAGAATTATCCTGATGGGGTTAGTGTCGCCTGCTCAGGATCCCTACAGCTGGGGATAGGCCTTTCCCTGAAAGGAGATAACTGTCCTCTAGTTATCTAGTTTCCTATGAGGAAAGAGGGAATGGACCGGGAACTATTAAAGCAAGAAAATGTACTAAAAAGTTAAAAAGGGGAGAGATCCAAGATGGCCTATTAGCAACAGCTCAGGAATGTAGCTCCCAGTGAAAGCGCAGAGAACGAGTGGACGCTGCACTTTCTGACGAATTTTTGTTGCCCACAGACCGGGAGATTCCCGGCAGAGGAGCCACACGGGTCGCCAGCGCGACTCTTTTGGCCAGCACGGCTGTTTTGCCGGTGCCCCAGCGCGGTGCTTCCCGGTGCGGAGTATACGGGACGGACGGGCTCGGCTGGTCCCATCCCCACAAGGAGAACAGCAATTGGAAGCGCTGAGGACTGAGAGTTTCACAGCAAGCACAGCGAACCCAGGAAGGTCCGGCTCTGTGGGGAAGGGGCGTCCGCCAAAGGAAAACTAAGAAACAGAAAAACTTGATCAACGGGCGGAGAGAGATCCAAGATG
>PVKP010003972.1:0-102530 GCA_004027715.1 Plecturocebus donacophilus
GAAGCCTACACAAGTATCAATAGCTAAACTGATCAAGTGAAAGAAAGGATATCAGAAATTGAAGATCAGCTCAATAAAATAAAGCGAGAAGACAAGATTGGAGAAAAAAGAAGGAAAAGAAACAAACAAAGCCTTCAAGAAATATGGGACTATGTGAAAAGACTAAATATACATTTGATTGATGTATCTGAAAGTGATGGGGAGAATGGAACCAAGTTGGAAAACACTCCTCAGGATATTATTCAGGAGAACTCTCCCAGTTTAGCAAGGTAGGCCAACATTTAAATTCAGGAAATACAGAAAACTCCACAAAGATACTCTTTGAAAAGAACAACCCCAAGACACATAATTGTCAAATTCACCAAGGTTGAAATGAAGGAAAAAATGTTAAGGGCAGCCAGAAAGAAAGGTTGGATCTTTTAGCAGAAACCCTTCAATCCAGAAGAGAGTGGAGGCCCATATTCAACATTCTTAAAGAAAAGAATTTTCAACTCAGAATTTCATATCCATCCAAACTAAGCTTCCTAAGCAAAAGAGAAATAAAATCCTTTACAGACAAGCAAATGCTGAGAGATTTTGTCACCACCAGGCCTGCCTTACAACAGCTCTTGAAGGAAGCACTAAACATGGAAAGGAACAACCAGTACCAGCCACTGCAAAAGCATACAAAAATTGTAAAGACCATCAATGCTATGAAGAAACTGCATCAACCAATGAGCAAAATAACCAGCTAGCATTATAATGACATAATCAAATTCACACATAATAATATTAACCTTAAACGTAAATGGGCTAAAAGCCCTAATTAAAAGGCACAGACAGGCAAATTGGATAAAGAGTCAAGACCCATTAGTGTAGTATATTCAGGAGACCCATCTCACATGCAAAGACATATATAGGCTCAAAAAAAAAGGGACGGAGAAATATTTACAAAGCAAGTGGAAAGAAAAAAAAGAGAGGGGTTGCAATCCTAGTCTCTGATGAAACAGACATTAAACCAACAGAGATCAAAAGAGGCAAATAAGGGTATTACATAATGGTAAACAGATCAATGCAACAAGAAGAGCTAACTCCCTTAAATTTATATGCACCCAATACAGGACCATTCAGATTCATAAAGCAAGTTCTTAGAGACCCACAAAAAGACTTATACTCCCACACAATAATAGTGGGAGACTTTAGCACTCCACTGTCAATATTAGACAGATCAATGAGACAGAAAATTAACAGTGATATGCAGGACTTGAACTCAGCTCTGGACCAAGCAGATCTAATAGACATCTACAGAACTCCTCACCCCAAATCAACAGAATATACATTCTTCTCAGTACCACATCTCATTTATTCTAAAATTGACCACATAATTGGAAGTAAAACACTCCTCAGCAAATGAAAAAGAACATAAATCATAACAAACAGTCTCTCAGACCACAGTGCAATCAAATTAGAACTCAGGTTTAAGAAACTCACTCAACTGAATAAACTGCTCCAGAATGACTACTGGGTAAATAACGAAATTAAGGCAGAAATAAGGATGTACTGTGAAACCCATGAGAACAAAGACACAACATACCAGAATCTCTGGGACACATTTATAGCAGTATGTAGAAGGAAATTTATAGCACTAAATGCACTAAGAGAAAGCAGGAAAAATCTAAAATTGACACCCTAACATCACAATTAAAAGAATTAGAGAAGCAAGAGCAAATAAATTTAAAAGCTAGCAGAAGACAAGAAATGTCTTGTCTATGATCAGTGCAGAACTGAATGACATAGAGACACAAAAAATCCTTCAAAAAATCAATGAATCCAGGAGGTGGATTTTTGAAAAGATTAACAAAATAGATAGACTGTTAGCCAGACTAATAAAGAGGAAAAGAGAGAAGAATCAAATAGATGCAATAAAAAATGATAATGGGAATATCACTACCAATCCCACAGAAATAAAAACTACCATCAGAGAATATTATAAACACATCTATGCAAATAAACTAGAAAATAGAGAGGAAATGGATAAATTCATGGATACATACACCCTCCCAAGACTGAACCAGGAAGTCAAATCACTGAAAAGGCCAATAACAAGTTCTGAAATTGAGGCAGTAATTAATGCCCTACCAACCAAAAAAGGTCCAGGACTAGATGGGTTCACAGCCGAAATCTACCAGAAGTACAAAGAGGAACTGGTATCATTCCTTCTGAAAGCATTCCAAACAATACAAAAAGAGGTAATCTTCCATAACTTATTTTAGAGACCAGCGTCATCCAGATACCAAAACCTGATAGAGACACACCAAAAAAGGAAATTTCAAAAATGGAAAAAAGCAATGGCAACAATGTTCATCCCTGATGAACACTGATGTGTAAATCCTCGGTAAAATACAGGCAAACTGAATCCAGCAGCATATCAAAAAGCTTATTCACTGCAAGCAAGTTGGCCTCATCCCTGGAATGCAAGGCCAGTCCAACATATGAAAATCAATAAACATAATCGATTACATAAACAGAACCAATGACAAAAACCACAGGATTATCTGTCTGAATAGATGCAGAAAAGGCCTTCAACAAAATTCAACAGCTCTTCCTGCTACAAGCTCTCAATAAACTATGTATTGATGGAATGTGTCTCAAAATATTAAAAGGTGGAAGCAGTCCCTTTGAAAATCAGCACAAGATAGGGATGCCCTCTCTCACTACTCCTATTCAACATAATATTGGAAGTTCTGACCAGGGCAATCAGGCAAGAGTAAACAATAAAGGGTATTCAATTAGGAAAAGAGGAAGTCAAATTGTCTCTCTTTGCAGATGGCATGATTATGTATTTAGAAAACCCCGTGGTCTCAGCCCAATATCTCTGTAAGCTGATAAGCAACTTCAGCAAAGTCTCAAGATACAAAATCAATGTGAAAGAATCATAAGAATTATTATACACTAATAAACTGAGAGCCAAATCATTAGTGAAGTGCCATTTACAATTGCTAAAAAGAGAATAAAATACCTAGGAATACAACTTACAAGAGATGTGAAGGACCTCTTCAAGGAGGACTACAAACTACTGCTCAAGGAAATAAGAGAGGACACAAACAAATGGAAAAACATTCCATGCTCATAGATAGGGAGAATTAACATTGTGAAAATGGCCTTACTGCCAAAGTAATTAATAGATTCAATGCTATTCATCAAGCTACCATTTACTTTCTTCACAAAATTGGAAAAAAACTACTTTAAATTTTAAATGGAATTTTAAAAGAGCCTGCATAGTGAAGACAATCCTAAGCAAAAAGAACAAAGCTGGAGGCATCACGCTATCTGACTTCAAACTATATTACAAGGCTACAGTAACAAAAACAGCATGGTACTGTTACAAAACAGATATATAGACCAATGGAACAAAACAGAGGCCTCAGAAATAACACCACACATCTACAGCCATCTGATATTTGACAAACTTGACATAAACAAGCAACAGGGAAAGGATTCCCTATTTAATAAATGACGTTGTGAAAACTGCCTAGCCGTATGCAGAAAGCTGAAAATGGATCCCTTCTTTACACCATATACAAAAATTAACTCAACATGAATTAAAATACCGAAAGCAATGGAAACAAAAGTCAAAATAGACAAATGGTATCAAATTAAACTGTAGAGCTTCTGCACAGCAAAAGAAACAATCATCAGAGTGAACAGGCAACCTAAAGAATGGAAGAAAACTTTTGCAATCTATCATCTGACAAAGGGTTAATGTCCAGAATCTACAAAGAACTGAAACAAATTTATAAGAAAAAAAATCAAACAGCCTCATCAAAAAGGGGACAAAAGATATGAACAGACACTTCTCTAAAGAAAACATTTATGTGGCCAACAAACATATGAAAAAAAGCTCATGATCACTGGTCATTAGAGAAATGCAAATCAAAACCACAGTGAGATACCATCTCACACCAGTTAGAATGGCAATCACTAAAAAGTCAGGAGACAACAGATGCTGGAGAGAATGTGGAGAAATAGGAATGCTTTTACACTGTTGATGGGAGTGTAAATTAGTTTAACCATTGTGGAAGACAGTGTGGTGATTCCTCAAGGATCTAGAAATAGAAATACCATTTGTCCTAGCAATACCATTACTGGGTATATACCCAAAGAATTATAAATCATTCTACTATAAAGACACATGCACACATATGTTTATTGCAGCACTGTTCACAAGAGCAAAGACTTGGAAACAATCCAGATGCCCATCGATGATAGATTGGTTAAAGAAAATGTAGCACATATACACCATAGAATACTATACAGCCATAAAAAAGAATGAGTTCATGGCCTTTGCAGGGACATGGATGAAGCTGGAAACCATCATTCTCAGCAAACTATCACAAGAAACAGAAAAACAAACACCACATGTTCTCACTCATTAGTGAGAATTGAACAATGAGAATATATGGGCACAGGGAGGGGAACATCACCTCACACAATGGGGCATGTTGGGGGATAGGGGGAGGCAGGGGAAGGTTAGCATTAGCAGAAATACCTAATGTGGATGTGGGTTGATGAGTGCAACAAACCACCGTGGCAAGTGTATACCTATGTAACTAACCTGCACGTTTTGCACAGGTGCCCCAGAACTTAAAGTATAGTAATAGTAATTTTAAAAATATATATAGGTAATAGAGTCAGTGAATTTAGCCTAAAACATAACATATTCATGAAATGACTAGTGATCATCGATGTATTCAGAGTTCTTCTGTTAAAATAGACATTGAATAATTCTGTTAGCTAAGGTATGTACTGACTACAGTTAAATCAAATGATTTGTTTGAAGATGAATCAAGGGGCCGAGACTCATGTCACACAATAGACACAAGGAAATTTGAGGCTTTATTTCAAATGCTATAAATCTCCAAGAACTAAGCATCCTGAACAATATTAGATATCATTACCTATCTACAGCCTTTCTTGTGTGTGCAAAATCTTGGATATCTATGTTCAAAACCCATTTTTATTGTTGGTTCTAAAGTTAGGCCCAAGGCTCTTCAAAATTATTTGATTTATTAGGTTTACTTATGCTTTCGTGATGTAATATGAAATTCATAATAAGTTTAATATAAAAAAGTGGCTTGTTGGGAATTGAGCCCTTCTACTCTCTCCATGACAATATAGCAAAAATGTCTGTTGACATAACTGTGGATGCATTAATTCATAATTTCACACCTGACACGATAAACAAGCTCCCACAGTTGCAATAAGTTATGCATTTGTATTTGTGCCTCTAGCCATTTGTGAGCACTTGATGTGAAATACCCTTTCCCAGAACTATCTTAAAAGACTTTCCTAACTCACTCTCCTAAGGAACGGAGTGGAGAGACTTAAAAGAAAAAAAGTAGTAATGGTGTTGTGTTTGCCAACCATACAGCCAACATTTGGCTTTGCTTTTACACTTACAAATTATCTTTGGCAATGTTTATATTAATAACTGTCATTTTAATAATGTCTATTTTTTGGTACTGTGTGTTTCAGGGCCTCTGGGCACCTGAACAGAATTTACTAAACAAAATGACAAAATTAACCAAATAAGACAATAAGTCCAAATAAAAAGTATATAAACCTAAAGTAGAGAATAAAGTCACGTAGGAAAAACAAGGCTGACTTTCCCCTAACAAGGTTGAACTGAAGCAGTCATATTTTGGGGATGCAACTATTCATTTTAGCATGACCACTTGTGGCCTGCTGGATAGTGAGACCATCATCCAGACCTTTTTCTGGGGTTTGTTTCATTCTCTTCTCAGGGTGTTTTGTTTCTTTAAAGGGCAGACTTTTTCAGTAAGTCCAAGGCTACTGGTGTAGGTATATTTAAGATTGGGATAGACTCGAGAGTGTGTCAGACTTAAGTTCCAATTCCAAGTCTGTCATCTCCAGTTATGTCACCTGATACTCTCTGTCTTCACTGGTAGCTTGATACCTATATTACAGGTTTGTTGTGGGGAATTAATGACATTATTCATGAAAAAATACTTATGATCAGCATTATTATTATTTTTGTTACTATCATTTGAGGTGGTAGTAGAATTAGCAGCAAAATTTCAGGGTTTGATGTTAGGAACCTGTTTGAGAGCCACAGTGGAACCGACGGAGGAGCAAAGGATAGTGTGAGTGGAGAAGTGAAGTGCTGAGTCAAGGTTCTAAGAGCTGAGTGGCTTAGCTGGGATATTTATGAAAGGTGACTGACTGACACAACCACAGCTACAGTGAATATTTATAACATAGTTGAGAAAGCAGGCAAACTACTTGGTAGCAAAAAGATTTTTAATAATGGAAAGAAAGGGATGTGAAATGTCTAATATTCCATTTTAATTTATTTTCCTGCACTAGGATGTACCACTTTCCATTGCATACCAAGTCTAATGAAATTCTACTATTCAATGGTGTTTTAAGATGTGAAAGAATTGGGGCTATAAAGATTATAGCCAAGTGGAGAGACAGTTTATAGAAGAAGCAAATTCCAGATGAGCAATAGCATTTTCAGTAGAGTTACATATATTTAACGTTTATATAAATTATAAATTTATATTTATACTAAAATATAATATTTAATATATAAGTTGTATATTAATATATTTCAAATATTCAGTACAAATATTTCAAGGACCTCTCAGGTATCCCCTTCCAAGTCACTCAGTACTACCCTTTCAGTCTTAATGGCCTTAGAGTGTTTTGACTTACAAAGCTTACCTAGAACACATGTCTGTCCTCAATTCAGTTAATATTACTGGGCATTCTTTGATTCAAACAGATCTACTGGCTACTTTAAAGGAATTTTTCCACTCTCAGGTGAAGTCAAGTTACTTCTGTCTATATTTCTAGTTTCTAGCCTCTTCTTAGCCCTGTACTCTCAACTGTTGGAATTATGTGCTTATCCTTAAATTCGTTTTAGGAAATGTTTACTGAACACCTATAATGAGCAGGCACTGTCCTAGATTCTGGGGATGTGGGAGCGAGCTTGTCCGACATGGTCCTTGTCTTGAAGGTGAGCTAGACATACAGAATAATGGCTGCAACAATAATTCCAATTATTCCTTAGGAGCCTCCAATACCTCACAAAGGGAATGGTGTTGCAGTATTAGAACTACCACTCTTTATCAATAGCAAAGTATCCTAACATTTTTCTAGCAGTAACAGATATTTCAGTCTGCTTAAGAGAGCTGATTGAGTGTAGCAGGCAGAATGATAGCCACCACATGTCCACCAATCCTCGCAGCCCTGACTGAAGAATGTAATGTTTTTTCGTATCTGTTGGTATGCTTTATGCCACAGTGTAGTGAACACTGAACTAGGAGTCAGAATTTCTAGGTTCTGTTTTGCCCATTATCAACTGTGTGGCCTTAGCTGAGTCATCTCTGATCTCGTTTCTACATTAGTTGAAGGGGGAAAATAATACCCAAAGGCATACTTTCAAAGGCTAGTGCAAAAAACAAGTAAGTGTGTAACTGTGATGAATTTTTATTCATAAACACAGAGCTAAGAAACAATCAGATACTTTTATTTAAATTGCATCCAGTTCAATCTCAATCTCAAATTTAATCTGTACTCTCATCCCAGTTGGCTGGTAGAAAAATAATTCTCAATTATTTTGGGGAACTCCCTCTCTCTAAGTGGCATCAAGATACGTTGTCAGCACCAAAGCATTAGAGAGACCCCTCGGACAACATAGTCTGTGTCCATTCTGGGTAAGAGTGAGATGTGTCTGTTGTATTTATCCATTTGTTCCTTGTTTCCATCCTCACTAGGGACATTGGAACACTCGCCAACACCCAGACCCTTATGCTTAGGTTCCAGCCTTTCTTGTTTTGCATATTAAACATCCTATCCCCAAACACCTGCCACTTCTCAGTGATTGTGGTATTCTCCGCTCATCTCTCCTTCTCTAAAACCCCAAACCCATATATTTTTAAATGTCCTGAGGCCCTTGACAAATAAGGAAGATCTATTGACTTCAAATAGCTTTTGCTTTGCATTCCACCCTGAAAAACTGGCTTAAGGCAAGAAGTTTAGAAAATATAAGGGGCCAGGTCATTTGCTCAAAAGATGAGAAGGCAAAAATATGCATTCTTCTGTATTTTTGATAGAAGCAACAGGAATTTATATATTAATAAATTATCCTGTCAAAGGACATTTAGACACATAAACTCTAGCACACGTATCAGGATGTGTTGTTGGAATTTGTCCCTCAGTCACAGACACCTCTGCAGAGTAGTGGGTAACTAATGAGAAAAGAGATACATCATCTCCCATTCACAGATGCTACTCTTTTCTGGTTGTGGTTCATGCCACAGTCATTACATGGTGGATTTCAGCTTTGAAAAGGCCTCTGGAGCCATTATAGATCATTGAGTCTTTGATTATGCTCTGCTAAGTCCTAATAGTCTGGAATTTTTCATTACTTTCTTGGCAGGACTCATAGGTTATCTTTTAATAGGCAACAGAAAGCAGAAGATGAGAAATAGTGTGTGTCACTGTTTGAGGTCCCAAAAAGGAGAGGCCCATTACAGTGCCTTTAAAAAGTGCACATTCCGTTTAGTAGGTTAAGCTACTTTCTATGTTAGAGTCTGGATCCCATTTTCATATCTCCCCTTCTCCTACAAAATGTCCAACAAAATGATCAATTAATAACAACAGGACATTTAATAATAGCAATCACTACTAATTCAGTGTCCATTCTGTACTAGACTTTGGGCCTAGAAGTTAGAATACCTTCTATCATAGTATTGGGTTGAATTGTGCTTTCTTCTAAAAATTGTATCTCTCAAAAAAATATGGCCAAGTCTTAATCCCTAGCATCTGTGAATGTGATGGGTAGTGAGTTGAATAACATCCCTCTGAAATTTCATGTCCACCTGAATCTTCAGAATGTCACTTTTTGAAATTCAGGTCTTTGGATATATAATTAGTTTTTTAAAAATGAGCTTAAATCTAATGACTGGTGTATTAGCTCATTCTCACATTGCTATACAGAAATAACTGATACTCGTACCAAAACAAATATATAGACCAGTGGAACAGAGCAGAGACCTCAGAAATAACACCACACATCTACAACCATCCGATCTTTGGCAAACCTAATGAAAATAAGCAATGGGGGAAGGATTTTCTATTAATAAATGGTGTTTGAAAAACTGACTAGCCATATGCAGAAAACTGAAACTGGAGCCCTTCCTTACACTTTATACAATAATTAACTCAAGATGGATCAAAGACTTAAACTTGAGACCTACAATTATAAAAAACCTGCAAGAAAACCTAGGCAATACTATTCAGAACACAGGCATCGGCAAAGACTTCTTGATGAAAACAAAAAAAGCAATGACAACAAAAGCCAAAATTGACAAATGGGATCTAATTAAACTAAAGAGCTTCTGCACAGCAAAGAAACTATCATCAAAGTGAACAGGCAACCTACAGAATGGAAGAAAATTTTTGCAATCTATCCATCTGACAAAAGGCTAATATCCAGAATCTATGAGGAACTTAAACAAATTTACAGGAAAAAAGCAAACAACCCCATAAAAATATGGGCAAAGGATATGAACAGACACTTCTCAAAAGAAGACATTTATGTGGCCAACAAACATATGAAAAAAAGCTCATGATCACTGGTCATTAGAGAAATGCAAATCAAAACCACTATGAGATACCATCTCATGCCAGTTAGAATGGCAATCATTAAAAAGTCAAGAGACAACAGATGCTGGAGAGGACGTGGAGAAATAGGAACACTTTTACACTGTTGGTGGGAGTGTAAGTTCAACCATAGTGGAAGACAGTGTGGTGATTCCTCAAGGCTCTAGAAATAGAAATACCATTTGTCCCAGCAATCCCACTACAGGGTATATACCCAAAGGATTATAAATCATTGTACTGTAAAGACACATGTATACATATGTTTATTGCAGCACTGTTCACAAGAGCAAAGACCTGGAACCAACCCAAATGCCCATCAATGATAGACTGGATAAAGAAAATATGGCACATATATACCATGGCATACGATGCAGCTATAAAAAAGAATGAGTTCGTGTCCTTTGCAGGGACATGGTTGAAGCTGGAAACCATCATTCTCAGCAAACTAACACAGGAACAGAAAACCAAACACTTCATGTTCTTACTCATAAGTAGGAGTTGAACAAAGAAAATATATGGGCACAGGGAGGGGAACATCACACACAGGGGTCTGTCAGGGGGTGGGGGACAAGGGGAGGGATAGCATTAGGAGAAATACCTAATGTAGGTGATGGGTTGATGGCTCAGCAAACCACCATGGGAAATGTATACCTATGTAACAAACCTGCACATTCTCTACCTGTATCCCAGAACTTAAAGGATAACAAATAAAAAATGAGGCTGGGCACGGTGGCTCACGCCTGTAATCCCAGCACTGAGGCCGAGGCGGGCGGATCACGAGGTCAAGAGATCGAGACCATCCTGGCCAACATGGTGAAACCCCATCTCTACTAAAAATGCAAAAAAATTAGCTCGGTGTGGTGGTGGGTGCCTGTAGTCCCAGCTACTCAGGAGGCTGAGGCAGGAGAATTGCTTGAACCCAGGAGGCGGAGGTTGCAGTGAGCCGAGATCGTGCCACTGCACTCCAGCCTGGCGCCTGGTGGTGGAGTGAGACTCTGTCTCCAAATAAATAAATAAATAAATAAATAAATAAATAATAAAATGAACAAAAATTCCTGAGACTGGGTAATTTATAAAGAAAAGAGTTTTAATCAGTTAGTGGTTTCACAGACTGTACAGAAAACATGGAGACAACTACTCAGCTTTTGGAGAGGCCTCAGAAAACTTGAAATTGTGGCAGAAGGTGAACAAAGAGTCAGGCATCTTACATGGTGGAGCAGGAGCAAGAGAGGGTAGAGGCGCTACAGACTTTTAAAACCACCAGATCTCCTGATAACTCACATGCTCGCTATCCTCAGAACAGCACCAAGGGGACAGTGCTAAAGCATTCATAAGAACTCTGCCCCCATGATCCAGCTACTGCCCATCAGGCTCTACCTCCAACATTGGGGATTACCATTCAACATGAGATTTCATCGGGGACATGGATCTGAACCATATCACTGGTGTTCTTAGTAAGAGAGACACATAGAAACGCAGACACACAAAGAAAGTAGCTTATTTGAAGACAAGAGATGTGCCAAAAGTCAATTCTTATTCTACTGAAAAATGAAAGAGAATGGTGATTAAGTAGCTTGTCAGCATCACACAAATTTCAAGTGCACAGCTAGAATTCAAACCCAGGGTTTAATCCTAAATTTTCTCAATTCTGAAGCCTGCACATTTAGCCATTTCACCAAATCACTTCCTACTATTTGCTAGGAAAATATGTATATATATTTACCCAGAAGAGCCACTAGAAATAAATGAAACAGTTCATTTTGCTTGAGGCATATTTAAGGAATGTTAAAAAAAGAAAAACAACTACTTCACATTTTAACATCCCTTCAACTAACACGATTTCATGTCTATTTTCTTCCAGACACTGTGCTGGAGAGACAAAGGGATATAAGATACAGTTCCTGTCTCTAAGGCATTAACTGTTGACTAGATGAAAAAACCAGGGTGCTCTGAAAACACCAAGAGGCACATGTAGCAGCATTCTGGACAGTGGTGGATCAGTGATACTTCCCAGAGATAGAGATGTCTTGCAAAGTGAAAAAGAACTTAGAATGAGTAAATCGGAAAATTGGTAGGTTTGGGGAGAGCAGGGAAAAGGGCATTTTAAACTAAAGGAGCAGCATACATGAAGCTCAAAGGTAAGAAAGATTATGGCCCATTTATGGCATGTGTTTCCTGGAGGCCAGAAAGGAGGCTGGGGACAGAGAGCGGGGCTAGGTCTATGAAGAACACTGGATGCCAAGATCAAGTTTATATTAAGAGAGAGAAAACCATGAAAATAAACAAGAAAATGCAATATTTTTGTGAGACATCATCTTATAATAATTAATTCTGAGTCTTCAGATGCAGTGAGCTAAAAGAATAAGGTTGTGATGAAATATTAAAATACTCCTCTCTTTGAAATCTGAAATTTTAAAATATATGTCAAAGGAAAATTGCACTACAAACAAACAGGCAAGGAAGACTTTATTCAAGACTATTGCAATAGAGGAAAGACTGAACTCAACTCTACTGAAACAAAAGGCAGGAGGGGTTTTAAGCACTGGGGTGAGTTAGTGGAAAAACACTGGAAGACATTATGGTGGAGACTGGTTCATGTGATGAGGCCATGTGTAATTGTTCATTGTCACTTATGGAAGTTAAGCTTTTCTTATGACCTAAATGTTTGTGTCCCTCCAAATTCACATATTGAAACTCTATCCCCCAATGTGATAATATTAAGAGATGAGGCCTTTCAAAAAGATTTAGAAATCATGCAAACAAAGTTTTTGATAAATAATAACTTTTGTAATTTTTATCCTATGAATATTTGACCAATGTAGGTGTCTAGTTGCCTGAGATTTTTTATTCTGAAGCACATTACATAGGCTATGAGGTATTGTATTTGTGAAATGAGGGTGCTGTTTGTATTTCCATCCCGCAATATTTGAGATACTAAGACATTCAAAAGCACAATGCAAAAGTGAGACATAGAGCATGAGGAAAGCATTTGTTCATTTGGGGTAATGTCTTCTGTTTATCAGAGTCAGAGTCACTTTAGGGTTCACTTCAGCCATGCCATAGGCAGAATGTTGTCTAAGGGCATAATGAGAGTAGCTTCAAGAGATGTTCATGCACTCAAGTGTAAAGGCCATGCAGTGACAAAAGAGAAGAGATTTAAAAACAGCTAGAAGGTTCATTGATCCTCAGCCCCCACTTCCAGCTTGTATCTGTATTGTTTTGATACCTAAAACAGAGCCATTGAAATTAGTCACGGCAGCACATCCATTTGAAATCATGTATTTCAGTTGCATCACAACAAATTTCCAATGCATTTTTTTCCTCTGAGAATTTGCAAAGCATAAGCGAAAAAAAAAATAAAAAATAAGAAAAGCAATTAGAGATTCAGAAAACAATCCTCATGCTGCCCTCAATAGCATTCATGTCCCCCAGGGCCACATTTTCCTTTTCAATCTTTAAACTTAAGTCCCTTTGGCTCCTGTGCCTTCAGCTCTTCTCAGTTTAATGGACTATTTCACCATGTCTTAAAATATACATCTCTTGAATACACAACTATCTGCTCTGCTTTGAATATTTTCATTACATTTTATTACAAGCTTGGTTCAAGAGAAGTTTTACACCTAATTTGGTGGACCTGCCCTGTCAATTTCATTTTCCTCCAGGACTTTTATGGAGCTAATTTGATTCAACTATGAGTTCTTCTTTGTAAGCCCTAAGGTCTTTGTTATTTCCCTTACTTTAAAAAAATTACTCTTTTTGAAGCATGCTGGCTCTCTTCTAGCCTACCTTTCTTATTTCTGCACAATCTCATTTACCTCAAGTTAGGCAATGGCTAGCTAATCTAGTCAGTAAATATTGAGCACCTCTAATGTGTTGGTAATATGAAGATGAGCAAGACAACATCCGCGACCTCGAGAAGATCACAGACTAATGGTGAAGACTACCAGTTAAACAGATAAGTGCAATGCGTCAATGTGAAAGCAATAATGGAACTATGTTCTAAGTGCTCTGGGAGCACCACCATGTAGGAGAGAAACCAGGAGTTTTGTAAACTGAGTGCTGTTAAACTGCATTAAGAGAAAGAGCACTTTAGGATTTAAAAATTCACTTTATGAATCCTTTAAAATTAATTAACATTTATTTAATTTTTATTTATTTATTTTTGAGACAGAATTTGGCTCTTGTCACCTAGGCTGGAGTGCAATGGTGCGATCTCAGCTCACTGCAACCTCCACCTCCTGGATTTAAGTGATGCTTCTGCCACAGCCTCTGGAGTAGCTGGGATTAGTGGAGCCCACCATCATGCCCAGCTAATTTTTTGTATTTTTAGTAGAGATGGGGGTTTCACCATGTTGGCCAGGCTGGTCTCGAACTCCTGACCTCAGGTGATCTGCCCACCTTGGCCTCCCAAAGTCCTGTGATTACAAATGTGAGCCACCACTCCCAGCCTAATTAACATTTATTTTAATTGACAAAAGTTTATATGTTTCTGGTGTACATGATGTTGTTTTGAAATATGTATATACTGTAGAATGGCTACATTGAGCTAATTAATGTAAGCATTATTGCACATACTAATCATTTTGTGTGTGTGTGTGTATAGTGAGAACGCTTAAAATCTACTTTGGCAGTGATTTTCAAGACAACAGATCAATTGTATAACATGATGACTATAGTAAATACATTGGTTGACCTTATTGCTTTTTTTTTTTTTTTTGGAGACAGGAGATTCTTCTGCCTCAGTCTCCCAAAGTGCTGGGATTACAGGTGTGAGCCACTGTGCCTGGCCTTATTCCTTGTATTTAACTGAAATCTTTTCATGAATGACCTAATGAATTTTAAATTTATATACAAATATATAACATATAGCATGAATATATATCCATTAAAATAAATTCTAAAAGATGCACTAAAAGAATTTTTAATTCTTTAAAGTGCCCTGTTCCTTAGTGTAGTTTTATAAAACTATAATATAAACTATTTAAATATTTTAATAAAAATATTTAAATAAATATTTAAATAAATATAAATATTTAAATAAAAATATTTAAATATTTATATAAAAATATAATATAAACTATATTTATAAATAGCATAGTTTTATATCCACTGGAGTTATAAATATCCAATTTATAAAACTCCTGGTTTCTCTCCTACATGATAGTGCTCCCAGAGAACATTGAACATAGCTCCATTATTGCTTTCATATCAATGCATTGTACTTGTTTAACTAGCAGTCTTCACCATTAAACTGTGATCGTCTTGAAGTTAGGGATGTTTTCTTACTCATCTTCATATAATTTTATATGTAAATAATAATGCATATAGGAATATGAATATATGAATAATAATTTAAAATTCTTAGTCAATCTTTTAAAATTAATTTAATTGATATGTGTAACATATATATGTATAAATTTAAAATTGATTAGCTCATTTGTTGAAAAGATTTCGGTTAGTTACAAGGAGTATGTTCAACAGATCTATTGTATAACATGGTGACTGCAGTATGACAATGTATTATATTCTATGAATATGTTATATACATATATATAAATTTATATATAAATTCAGATATATATATGTATCTTCAGATTTTGATAAGTCTGCTTAAGCTTGAATATCAGTCTCCTCCAAGTATATTTCTTTAAATGTTTAGGGCAAAAGTGAGTTTCATAATCTAGTAAGTTTCAGATGTAAAGCTTACCCTATTGTCAGCATGTAATGCATAGTGCACATTAGTAGAAATTCTTAAAAATCTTCATGTGTTTAACTTTGGTAACTCTGTTTCCTAACTTACTTGACCACTGAAACTTTTTCTTTCTGTAACAACCATTAACATCCCAAGAACTTGTGTTCTAAGAAATACACTTTTTTTGTGAGACGAAGTCTTGCTCTGTTGCCCAGGCTGGAGTGCAGTGGTGCGGTTTTGGCTCACTCCAACCTCATCCTCCTGGGCGTAAGTGATTCTCCTGCCTCAGCCTCCCAAGTAATTGGGACTACAGGCATGGAGCAGCATGCCAGGTTAACTTTTGTATTTTTTGGTTGAGTCGGGGTTTTGCCATGTTGGCCAGGCTAGTCTCAAACTCCTGACCTCAAGCAATCCTCCTACCTTGACATCCCAAAGCGCTGGGATTACAGGTGTGAGCCACTGTGCATGGACTCCAAGGAATACACTTTGAAAGATGTTCTTTTATAAAATTACTTGTCTTGGAAATCAGCGGAAATTGTCAGACTCCTTTAGGCAGTTGAACACAGTGAGTTGCAATGCCTTAATAAAGCATCTCCCAATATCCATTAACAACATAAAACTTGCCTTTTTTTAACCATTATAAAAGTGAAATTTTTTGAAAACACACAAGGGAAGAAGAAACCAGCAGTTGGCAGTTGCCTTACCACCCAGCAATCGCTACTATTAATATTTTGTATACTAAGTGTTTTGCTGTTGACATTTTGAAACCTAAGTATAATAAAATATATACTAATATGTATAAGCTAATTAATTGTTTATTTTGTTGATTATAAAAATAAGTTCTGTTTATTGTGAGGCTACAGAGAAGTCTAGAAACAAAAACCATGTGGAAGTTCTTCATCACCTTTGTCATAATTAAAACTTCTTTTAAAAACATCTCTCATTGAGATACAATTTATATACAATTAGTTAAATTTTAAAGATAGGGATTTGAAATATGATTTAGGAAGAGACAAGAGCAGAATCACCACCATAAACTGCTTTGATGTATGCTAAAGGGAACTAACTAGTGGAAGAACATGGTGAAAATCATCAGTGGCTTATGTTTCCCTATGGAGCGAGGGGCATCAGAAACATCTCATAGTTAAAAGGTTTCTGATAGCAAGTACATTCCTTAAGGGATGGTCTAAGACACTGTATCTGGACATTTGGACTGTAAAATCTTAAAGTTTTCTCTGTTTACCTAGTCTGGAAACACTCCATTTAACAGTCGGTTCCTGTTTGGATTTTTTCTTCTTTCCTACGCTTGGTAATCTGTACTCATCTGCATGTGGCTATCATTTAGCCTGGCAATTTAATTGTATTGCTTTTCTGAAATTAACACCACTGTACCATGACAATTCCTGGGCAGCACTTCCATTTGCTACTGTAGCTAGATTTCTCTCCCTGGCCACATTTCATGTTCCTACCTGATCTGTTTTGGTTTTTCAATTTGCTCAGTGGGTTGGAAGGCATAATTTATGGGGCCACTGGCTAGCTGGGCTTTAAAGCTACTTCAACTCTAAGCTTTCCAATGTGATGCCTTCCCTACGCCCTATGTTCCCCAGTGTCCTTCTCCATTTCCAAATTTCACCGTTTGTGTAAACAAAACCAAAGTTAACTGAGTTCAGTGCTAATCCTTTGTTGTTCTGTGGGGAATAGAATTAAGCATGTAACAGTTTGGGGGGAAAGAGAGAAAAAAAGAAAACATTGATTAGAAAGAAATTAAGCCGGAGGGACTTAAACTCAGCAGAATGATTTTAATGACCAAGCATTCAGGCCATTTTTATTTGGATTTTAACTTTTGGAGGCGCATAAGAGTGTCATGCAGAGAACATGTCAAATGAGAAGGCAGCTAGATAATATGACAGGATTACTGGGGCAGTCAAAATGAGAGGAGCATGGGGAAGGCTGGGTGATCTATGGGGACCAGAAATAAGAACACTGCTTCTGAATCTTGCACTCTGTTGTCCTGATGATGCCACACCCTTTCCTTTTTCAATTAAAGTATCTGAGCTGCTTCTGTCAGGAATCTGACATATACTCAGGGTCTTATAAGTCCAGGAACTCTATTGGATGTTTTCTTACAGGTTATTTCCACTATTACAACAGTTTTGCAAAGTTCGTTTTATTTTATATTCACAGGTGAAAAAAAAAGACTCTCAAAGAGAATAATATAAATAGAAGTTTTCGTCTTTGGTAACTAGTACACCAAAACTCAGATGGAATGTTTATCACTCTGAACTCCATGTTATTACCATGACAGCAGGTATTTTTGGTTTTGTTTGGTTTGGTTTTTGTTTTTGGTGGAGGGTGGGAGGGCATAAGGGGTGTCACAGACTCCTTGAGGATCTTCTGGAAGTTTTGAATCTTGAGTATAGAAAAATGTATATGTACAGTTTTTTGTGGGTGTTTATGGCCTTCATGTTTAAGAAACTGTTCATTTCGCATTTATTCTTTCTGCCAAGAAAAAGTAGGACTTTATGCAAAAGAATATAAGCTGTGATATTTTGGGATATATGTGCTCTTTTCCTAACAAAAGTAACTCCTGATTAGGAATGAGTTGGGGAGGAAGTGGTGGGCGCTGTCGTTAATCCTCTCTGCACAGTCTTTTAGCTCCCCTAACATATTTACCCCCAAGCCTCCCCTGAAATTGGTGCTGTCAGAACCTTTGCCATTTGTCAGAATGGCACTGTGTCTCATTCCTTTAATGTGCTAGTGCTGAAAGACAAACAGACAAAATGTTACAAATTACTGTCACGACAGTAAAATAACTGGCTAAGTAAAAATTATCTGTTGGCATTATTTGCCGTCACGAACATCACAGAGATACAATTTTTTGGTTATCACCTACTTCAGGTGAAATTGGCTTTATACAGTCGTTTCTACCCTTGAAATTTCTGCATCTATCATCTTTTTTTCCTACTTAAAAGACCATGAAATGTGTTTGCTGCCAGTCTTCACGTCCTGTATGGAAAATGAAAAGAAGTTTCTTTCTCGTATGTCATGATTCATGTTCCAGCTCTGTCCTCACGGAGTTGTTACGGGGAAGACTTGTTACAGTAACTGAGACCCGCAGGTAACAAACACTCAGTTATCTTCTGAAGGGGGTATTCATCACCTGAGTGCACTTCAGACATACAGGTGATTTCTGGGAAAGTTCGTTGTGCAAATGCAAACTTTGCTCCACAGGAAGTCAAGAGAACCCCTCCCAACCCAGAACATAAGTTATTCATGAGCTTGGGGATGAAAGGAGTGTGATGGGCTTCAAAAATATAAAATGTCTAATGTTGTCTTTGTCTCAAGGAGAAACACTTTTATCTTCATAAAAGAGAGAACAGAAAGATAATTTTTTTTCTACAAAAACAACTTTTGTATCTTCCATGACACATTTAGTACAAAATTAGTTTTTTTCTTTCTCTCTCTTCCTAACCTCCATCTTCACCTCAAAACACCTGGAATTTTAATATTGTGAAGTTAGATTAGAAACAAATGAATTACATGGGAGGTAAAAACATTTAAAATTTAGATAAGAATATTGCATGATATTTATTTACTCCTATTAACAAAATGTTTGCTTTTCACTTTGTTTTCTTCTGTCCCTGCCATCATTATGTTATGAATATTATTTTAAATAAAAATAATAAGTTTTAATATTTATTCACGCTTACCTTGTTCCAGGCACTGTGCTCTAAGCATGTTATTTAATTTACTGCTTGGAACAATACTAGGAAGTAGGAACTGATGTCTTTTCCCCATTTTATGGATAAAGAAACTGACCTCAGAGAGATAGAGTAAAAAATGTCAGACTAGTTTAGGCAATCAAACATGGTGAGATGTCATATGTCAGTAGGTAACTTATTTAGTTTATACAAATTACACTTTAAAGAGACAGAATCAGAATTTATTCCTAGACGTGTTTAACTCTGGAGCCTTTCTAAACTCTTCCTAGTGTGGTAAGGGAACAAGCAGCATCCACAAACCTGGGAGCTTGTTAGCAATACAGACTCTCAGGCCTCATCTCCAGTGGAGCACTGGCAAATGTTCTGCAATCAGCTTTTTTGGAGGATGTATGTGTGGAGGAGGTGCTTTGTAGTGTTTTCAGGTTTCTTTTCTTTTCTTTTTTTTTTTTTTTTGAGATAGAGCCTTGCCCTGTTGCCCAGGCTGCAGTGGTAAGATCTTGGCTCACTGCAACCTCCGACTCCTGGGTTCAAGTGATTCTCCTGCCTCAGCCTCCTGAGTAGCTGGGATTACAGCAGCGTGCCACCATGCCTGGCTAATTTTTGTATTTTTAGTAGAGACAGGTTTTCACCATGTTGGTCAGGCTGGTCTTGAACTCTTGACCCCATGATCTGCTTGCCTCAGCCTCCCAAAGTGCTGGGATTATAAACATGAGCCACTGCACCTGGCTAGTGTTTGCAGATATTTATGGTTTCAACATTCTCACCATGGCAGCTTGTAAGTACCACCATTGTCACTGACCACAGGATCAGGAAGAAATGTGAACCATGGATTAGCTTCCTGGAGGAGATACACACTACACCTCAGGCCCACTGAAGCAGAATCTTTATTTCTACTAATTCTCCAGGCAATGCACATGTTTGAGAAGCACCAGTCTAAGCTACTGCTTTATATTGCCTCACTTTTTGGATTTCTAGGAGGTCTTTGGTCCTGGTCTGGTATTTTGCTCCCCCATTCATCTCCCACCATACTGAAGCTTACAGGACAAGACCCTCTGGCTGACAAAGCTGGGACAGAGCAACAGATGCAGTCTGACTTCTGGCCTCTGGCACTTGTGGTGGGGAGCTCAGTGTAAAGAAAGTTGCATTCAAGGGAATGGCCTGCTGTAACTCAGTAGACTTAGTCATGCACTCTGAGGGAGGCTCAAGAAAGCTGAAAAACCAGGTCTTCATGCCATTATACAAGGCTTTTCCTGACTGAGAAGAGAATTTGCACAGCAAGACATTTGGGATCAGAAATGTCTTGGGATAGAATCTTTTGCTTCCCTCTGCTATCGATAAGCCATCTTAGCATGTCGGGATGCATTTATCCCACGTGTACAATAGAGAGAAAATGTGATAATAGGGAGGCTTATATTTTACAGTACTCTACGTGCCTTTTATCTGGAAGTCAACTAAAATCAAGTCCATTGTTCTTGTTTTCCATGTAGAAACAGAGACTTATTTAGAAAGTGTTTTGTAGGATATGAATTGAGAATAAGATGTAGTTTGCCCAATCTCCTACATTCCCTTTAACTGTAGACTGGAATGTAATAGCTAATAAATGAAAAAATACCACAGAAGAGAGAAAACTTGAAAATTATCTAAACAAAAACTCTGAGAAGACAAGGGCCCAGGAGGTCCTTGGAGAAATGAGATCATTTGCACACTATCATAAGGCTGGGGAGTGATGAGGCCACTAACTATTCCAACTGCTACTTAGACTTCACTGAACCTTACTCAGCTTGCTCTTACAATGCCCCCTGCCTCCCTAACCAGGAATATCTCCTATAATTTCTTCCCCCTCACCCATACTGATACCTTCAAAGACTACCTATAAACTAACAAAACTCAAATTAATTTTCTAGCCCAAATCTCATGAGCCTATTAGACTTCTTCATTTGAATGCTCTATTGATGCCTCCAGTTCAACTTGTCTTCCTACTATTTTTCCTAAGGGAGATTCTCTTTCTGTGTTTCCATAGCACTCACATCTCCCCATCAGAGTACTTAAAATACTATATTTAATTGTCACATTGTTTCTCATACATGGCAATTCTAAGCCCACAATAGCAGTGGCTACGTTTGGTTTATTGTCTTATCCCTTGCACCTAGCACGATACTTTGCATATTATAGAATGATCACAAATTGCTCAGTGTAACACGAGTGAGTTATTTTGAGTTCCCAGAAGGCAGAGATTGAGGCAAAGGATTACTGCTGCTAATTTGATAGGGAGTGTAGTCCCACGGATCAGGAGTGAGGATCAAGGGTAAGGCAGAAAAGGAGAGAAAGCCAATACGAGGAAGCAATAGCAAGTTGGCTACCCAGGAAGTTGTTTAAACTAGGTCTGAGGACCATTCATCAGGGAGAGAAAGGGGAAATACAAATCCAGCAATTATAGATTTGCCCCATGCAGCATTAACAGCTCTTATCTTCCAGGTTATACATGGGTGGGTGTCAGGTGACTTCCCATACCTCAGAGTCAACAGGGAAGGCCTGGAACAAAGGCAAGAAGCATATAAAATGGTATATGAGGTGATGCCCTAAGTAGGGCCCGAAGCTTATCCCCAATTCTTCCTCTCTTTTTTTAGTGCCGCTTCTCTCATGAATTAGCATAACTTTACCAAAATACTTCTAAAACATGTCCTTTTGTTTCTTACCCACTGATTTAAAAAAAAAAATTTTAGGCTCTTTCTCTCAACTTATGTTTATGCCATAATCCTTTCCTTGATTTTCCTGCTTTTCAGTCTTGCCCCAGCCATCTCTGATTCTAACCCTTCAGTGATGCTCCATTTCTTTCAAGATATAATTTAATCTCATCAGGAGGACTCTCAAGAATTTTCATGATCTGCTCCATTGCATTTGGCCAGCTGCATCTTTCTAGTCCCTGTATGCTAGCTGCTTAAACTTTGTCCATACGGAATTTGCAATTCCTTGCTGTGTTTTGCTTCCTCATGCCTGAGGAGTTGGCAATATTACTTCCTTTGCTTGGAATACTGGTCTTTTTCAAGACAGTTTCTCTTCATCCATTAAAACTCTGATGTCTCTGCTTTGGACAAGTGGCTTGTAAATTTTAGTGTATGAGAATCTCCTGGAGGAATCATGAACACAGATGGTAGGGTCTCACCCCTAGAGTTTCTGATTTAGTAGGGCCTAGGATGGAGCTCAGTGATTTGCATTCTGAACAAGTTCCCAGGTGAAGCTAATGCTGCCAGTTCAGGGCAACACATGGATAACCACAGCGCTGGAGATAATAGCTGTGCTTTCCTCCAGTGTAGCATTTTACACAGTTATGTAGTAGTTTTACTGATTTGTTTTCCTCCAATTAGTGTTATTCATCAGAGGGTAGGGGCTTTCATCAGAGGTAGGTCCTATTCATCTCTATGGCATGGCACTTGGCACTGTTTCTGGCACATAGTAGATGTTATGTTAATGGAAGGAAGGGGAAATGAAAGAAAAGGAAGAAAGATATTATGAACAAAGACTGAAAAATACAGAAAACTAGATGTAGAGTCTTTAGAATATTTCCCCAGGTTAATGTTCTATATTTTGACATAAACTATTATTACACAATGGTTATTGAACCATTATTATTATTACTAAACTATTATTACACTACATTGTACTAAATGTAGTGAAACCTGTGCAGTTTAGTGGCTACAAATGTGGCCTTTGGCATCATATAGTCGCTTTTAACTCCTAGTTCTGGTATGTGACGTTAGACCTAATACTTATGTCTCTCTAAAATTCAGTTTTTGTAGTCATAACATAAGAATAATAAAAGTGCTACCTAATGGGGTTGTTCTAATGTTTAAATGAAGTTATACATAGAATGTGTGTTTTACAATCTCTAACATATTATAAGGTACTCTATAAATGTTAACTATGATTTTATTATCTGTTCCTTTAAATAATTTATTTAAAAAATGATGTGATTTTAGAAATTTCATAGATATTATCAAAAAATGAATGTAAGTTAAATTGCTTATATCTTAGGCATTTTGGTGCCACAGAGCATTTCATTTATTTTGAACTCTAAATGCATTTCTAATTCAGATGACTGTTATCAAGGCAGAACTAATACATTCAGGAAGAAGCAATTTTTTTGAAAAGTTGTGCATTTTATATTTGAAATTCTTTTTAAAAATATTCACAACATAAAGGGAAAATTTTTTTCCAAAATACCAATCTGCTAAAAGAGTATTTCCATTCAAATCACTTTTGGTCAGTTAGTCTTATTCAGAGATCTAATGATCTATACAGTTACAAACAAAATAACCCTCCAAAATATTGTTAAGACATGCTATGACAATTTCATACTTGGGAAATGCCCATCACATAAAAAGTATGGAAGTAGGATTCTGGTGTTTCCATTAGCAGGCTAAGCCAGAGGTAAAATACAACTAAGAGGGTATGAACTTGACAAGAAAGAATTTCTAAATGACTGGACTAAGGGGTGATTTATAGGACTTACATTATGATGATCTCTCAAAGACTAAAAGTGTGGAGGAAATAATTTCTAATCATTTTAATAGTGTTTCTCCTTCTCTTTCAGTTCATTCCTTCAGTCATTTGTTCATTTGTTTGTTCAATAAATATTTAAAATCAAATATGTTCTAGCGTCTCCTAATCATTTCACTTTCATTACCTCATTTAATTTTCATATTTATGAAGTAAATGATAATTACTTCTGCTTACAGAATAGAAGCTTGTAAATGTTAAGAAACTTGCCATAATCACATAGTAGCTGGAGATCTAAGGGTTTCTAACAGTAGATGCTGAGGGGAGGTGGGGATAGAGTTTCTACCTACAATTCTATGCCATGCTGTTATATCATATGACCTTCACACAGCTGAAGATGCATGGCAGCCAGAGGCTTTGAAAGTGACCATCCGAATGTGAATGTATGAACTATTATGTGTGAAAATTATAAAAGTTTACTTTTGGTATATAACTGATTAATTACCTATGCATTTTAAATAATGCATTATGAAAAAGAATATATTATATTGTAATATAGCTTTTTCCAGTATAAAAAAGGCAGGTAAAATGAGCAAGTGCCCAGAAAGCTTTTTATGTTGTGTGTGTGTGTGTGTGTGTGTGTGTGTGTGTGTGTAATGTAAGTTTATATATGTATATAATGTAAGTTTTCTGGGTGCATGTATATGTAATTTTTTCTGCCTTAATTTTTCCAAAATGGCAGTAAGTGACAGTAGACAATGATGCTTTAAGATGTATAGGTACATACATCTAAAAGATGATGTATACAATGTAAATTACTACCTGGTTTTTCAAAATTTGATTCCAGAAGTCCTTCTTGCAATGATGTGCAACACTTGCAATTATAAAATCGCAACTCCCAAGAATAATTACTAAATACATGTTAATTTTTTTTACTGAATCTGTCAAGTAATTTTTATGTCCACCCCAAAATTAATAATAAATAATTCTCAGGTTAGTATGTCTTCTTCAAATATAATTTTTTTTTCAAAATGAATTATTTAAGAAAACATTCTGTAATATGAAAGACTTGCTAGGGTGCTAACAAAAGGCAATATTCTCTTTTCTGAGCAATGTGTTTTTTTTGAGTAGCTGAATAGGAACCTTAATGCCTTATATTTAAGCATGTTCAGTAAGCATGGTGTTCAAAGGTAGATGTTTCATACGAGTTTGGAAAGCGACTCAAAAGGGTAAACCCTATTTCCATTCTTTTCATCTCTCTATTTCCTACCGTTATCAGTTTGATCCTAAGGCTGGTTCAACTTCAGCCACAGAATGGCTGTCAAAGGTGCTGTGAGTAAGCCTAGAGAAAGAGCAACACAGAGAGACAACACTGTACTTCCTGCAATTTAACAAAAGTATTTTTTAAATTTTATCTGATGTGGCCAACTGAAATTAGAAACATGTTAATCTAACTAATGTTAATTCAACTTAGATTACGTGTTGACCCCTAAGTCAATCCCTGTGGTCATAAAAATGTTAAGTACCGATTGACTTGGGTCAACGAGGCCCCGTCTCTGAAGCTTGGGATGGATAAATTCTTTCCATACTGCATCCTATTATACAGTGAGAAAAGAGCGAAGTAGATGCTCGGGTATCCAACACATATTTCAATGAGGCACTGTGAATTTCCAGGGATAGTGTTTAAAATTCCAGAGCACTCTCATGCCCACTTTCTCATTTGACTCTGAGTTCAGCTCTCGTGTTATGTAGTATAAGTGAAATCATTTCCACTTGATGGATGAGAACGCTGCTACTCAGTGTGGTTAAGTTGCTTTGAACCCAGATCCTTTTTATTGTTGTTGTTAATTCCAGGTTAAAAGCTTTCTGAGCACTTGCTCATTTTACCAAAACAATTAGTGAAAAGTAAGTAGTTCAAATTACACATTTGTCATGTTGACTAAATGGATTGGCTCTACTGAATTTTTAATTTGTTTCCTCCTCAATTTTTCCAAAATGGCAGTAAGTGATGGTAGACAATGATGCTTAGAGGGATAGAGGGAGAGTCGTAAGTCAAATCTGCCTTGGTTAGTAGCTTTGTTTGCTGGAAATACAGTTTTTCAACAGCCTCTCTATTAAACAGGATCACAGATCGCAATCTACTTTTCATTTTTGTCTTAGAAAGTTTTGCTGTCACCTTTCTACTAGGATAATAGAGAGTTGTAGTGATTTTTTTTATTCTCCTGATACATGATATAGGAGAAAGCTGAGATATCAATTGGCCAGGAGAGTCAGAACCATCCAGAAACTTTGCAATACTCCTGGAAAGGACTCTATGTAACAAATTGCCAAAAGCCTCTGAGAAGAGATTCTTAAATAAAAACTTAAGATAAATGAAAAAAAAGATAAAAATTTCTAGATTAAAGTGAAGCCTTCATTGGCAGGCTTGTTCATCCTGCCTCTCTTGATAATGCACCCATGCTTTAATATAGATATTGATGATCATGATAGTAGATGGCTGGATGAGAGAGAATTATGAAAATACCACAATAGGGGAATATAATATTTATATTTTTATATATTTAGTAAAAATTAACTCCTAATGCTGGCCTTAATATATTTCATTATTTGCTTTTATAATGCCATTGGATCCCATGATGTTAAAAACATTTTCTGAAAACAATAGATACTGTGGACTACTAAGGGTATAAGGAGGGAAGTGGGTTAAAAGACTACCTACCACATACTATCTATCCTCACTACCAGAGTAACAGGATCCATATGCCAAACTGTGGCATTATGCAATATTCCCATGTAACAAATCTACACATGTATCCCCTCTATCTAAAGTAAAAGTTGTGGATAGGCATGGTGGCTCATACCTATAATCCCAGAACTTTTGAAGGCTGAGGCAGGTGGATCACTTGAGGTCAGGAGTTTGAGATCAGTCTGGCCAGCATGGTGAAACCCTATCTCTACTAAAAATACAAAAAAAAAAAAAAAAAAAAAAAAAAAAAAAAAAAAAAAAAAAAAGAATTAACTGGGCTTGGTGGTGCGTGCCTATAATCCCAGCTACTCGGGAGGCTGAGGCAGGAGAATCACCTGAACCCGAATAGCAGAAGATTGCAGTGAGCCGAGATTGTGTCACTGCACTCCAGCCTGGGCAACAGAGTGACACTCCGTATCAAATTAAAAACACAAAGTAAAATAATAAAATAAAATGTTGCAATTTTTAAAAAGTTTTCTAAAATTCTTGTGGCCATGTATGGTTTTTTTTCCTCCATATTATCTCAGTACCCCACAGAAGTGACAACTTTACTTGACACCGATGCTGTAAGGGAGCTCTAGTGTGGTAATAGACAAACCCCAGTAGAACATGCATATAATCTATTCCACAAGCAGATGGACACAGAGAGGTAGTCCAATTGTAAAATGGAAAGAGACATTCATTTATGCAAAAAAGACCACATACTTAACCACTTGGGCAGAGCCTTTTGCTAAATTCTAGGAATAGATGAATGGATCAGTCCTATTCATTCTTCTTTAACAAATCAAGTGTAGCAAGAAAACAGATACATGGACAAATAATAAAACATATTGCAATATGTAATGATAAGAGTTTGTACAAGGTCCAGATCCAGTAGAGAGAAAGATCTATTTAAACAACAACAAAAAAATAGCTGACAGACAGCTGAGTAAAGATAAATATCAAATGATAGACATTGTTAACAGATGACAGAAAAAAAAAAGAACAGAGGTCCTCAAATGAAAGTTCTCAGAGTAGATAGGAGTTGTATGAAACATTTATGAATAAGAAAGTTCCTGACAGGCAATTAATGGGTCAGGCATTAGTGTCCTCATGGTAGGGTGAATGAGGCTTACTTCAGGAGTAGTGTTGCTCAAGTCTAAAAGTTGTTAAAAAAAAAAAAAGGAAGAATGGATTAAGTACCAATTGTAATATAATTTTGATAAAAGACTGAGCTTCATCAATCCCTTGCAAGACTTGCTGTTTGATATTCATTAAAAGTCTTACTTCCTGGAAGCCTGGAGTTCAAGAATTCATGCTTACCTGACAGTGTTTCCAAGGCCTTCTTTCTGCATCATACAGCTCCAAAACACACACAGACACACACACACACACACACACACACACACACAGACACACCTTTCTCTGGGCTATATCTTCTATTCTTTTCTTGGTGAAGATGCATATCTTCAGCTACAGAGCCAATTTGGAATTCCCCACTAGTCATTCTCGGCTTCAGATACAATATTTTCCTCAGCTGGTAACTTCCTTTTTTTTTTCTTTCTGCTGAAGATAGAACTTTTTGTTTTTTTCTTCCTAGTCTACTTTTTCCCTGTTTCCATGTGGTTATTGTAGAATTTAAATTAGTGATGCATTTATGTAGACAATTTCTATGAAACACACAAAATACAGTGATAGTGGATCTAATTTGCTGTACACAGTAGGTGTTTGATAAAAGGCTGTAATGAGAATAATTCAAATATGTTTTAAAGTGCTCTTACCATGGCAATTATCATGGAGATTAAGAGAAGCAAAACAAAACAAAGCATTCATTTTTGGAAAAAAAAGTAAATATTAGTAATCATTACTGAAAGAGACAAGGCATGCATGAAATGGTGCTTATATTTTGAAACCGGTTGTGTATAAATATAGGTCAGTATTTTGATCAAAATCTAACGTATTAATAGAATAGTCTATACTCTATTGTGTTTTAAGACTACATAAAATACAAAGGCAAAGATGGAGACAGTAGAAAAATTGCATACTTATTTCCTTTAGAATAGGAAATTTTGACATTATATTATTCCATGAAGTACAGATTTCCTTCAAGAAGGTGAGCTATGTAAGAATTGCATGGATCCATTTGAAGCTGCTCCATCTGCATGTGATCTCATCCAGGGAAGCATCAGAGGGATGCTGAGGCTTTTTCAGCTCCTTTTCACACTCACCTCCAAATATCAAGAAACCGTTCTAAAATACCTCACTTTCCAAAATGACCCTCTTATCAACGAAACTCAAGAGAGCAGCAATTGCCTAAACTCCAAAGGGGAATAGTTAATAGTATCTGATAAAATTTGTTTTTAAATTTCAAAATCTGCTTATAATGTAGGTAATATATAATCACTGAAAATCTACAAATTGGGGAAATATAAAGAATGAAAGTAGAAAATCACTTGTGATCCCCCCACTTCTATTGTTAACATTTTAAGATCTTTTCTTTCTTGTTTCTTTTAATTATTGATATGCACATAATATTCATGTGTTCATTATTTTATGATTATGGAAGGAAAGAAGGAAGGAAGGAAGGAAAGATGGAAGGAAGGAAAGGGAGGGAGGGAGGGCTGGGAGTAAGGGAGGGAGGAAAAGAGAAAGAATAAACTTTGTTTTAGGTACTTTGCTAAATACTAGAGACTTAATAATAGATCAAATAGTGTCCATACCATTACAAAATATGACTCTCTAATTGTGATAAATACTTTTGTACAGAATAAGATCCTACAAAAATTATTGACCCGAAGACTTAAGAGTAGAATACCATTGCAGTCTATGAATATCATATTAGTATTTTGTGTATGCATTTCTTTTTTCCAATTCGTGACTCATACATAGCAATAAAGAACTATCCTTGCTAACACACCTGGTCAGATCACTTCCCTAGGAAAGATTTCTACAAGATTAGAGGGCTAAAATTTTTAAAAGTTCTTGGTACCCATTACCAATATCCTTGGGATAGGAGAAATCAGAATTGATATTCTTAGGAAGTTGTAATTCAACCTCCATCTGTCCGTGCTCTGAAGGAGGAAATGAAGGGCAGTTTTTCCTCTGGTTTGTAGGGACACTAGGTATGGAAGTTGTTTTTTTCTCACAATATTGTTGTTTATTAGTGAAACCAATTTTCTGCTTGAAGGAATCAGTGGGAAAGCTTGCAGAGTCGGCAGCCTTCAGCTCTTTCTCTAACTGACTTATGTAATAAATAAGAACTAATTTTTAAGTTTTATTTTATTTTATTTGTTATTATTATTTTGAGTCAGAGTCTTGCTCTGTCATCTAGGCTGGAGTATAGTGATGCGATTTTGGCTCACTGCAACCTCTGTCTCCTGGGTTCCAGTGATTCTCCTGCCTCAGCCTCCCCAGTAGCTGGGACTACTGATGTGCGCCAACATTGCTCAGCTAATTTTTCTATTTTTAGTCCAGCCGGGGTTTCACCATGTTGGCCAGGCTGATCTCAAACTCCTGACCTCAGGTGATCTGCCTGCTTCAGCCGTTGCCCCAAAGTTCTGGGATTACAGGTGGAAGCCACCATGTCCAGCCAATTTTTTTAAGTTTTAAATTTTTGTGGATCCAGGTGTATATATGTATGGAGTACATGAGGTATTTTGATACAGCCATACAATACATAATAATCACATTAAGGTAAATGGGATATCCATCACCTCAAGCATTTATCTTTTCTTTGTGTTACAAAGAATCCAAATAACTTTTAGTTATTTCTAAATATACAATAAAATATTGTTGACTATGGTCACCTGTTGTGTTGTCAAAACTAGATATTATTTTATTTTTGTCTAACTGTACTTTTATACCCATTAACCATCCCCATTTCTCCTTCTCACTCCTTACAACACTATCCAGCCTCTGGTAACCATTGTTCTAGTCTCCATTTCTATAAGCTCAATTGCTTTAATTTTTAGCTCTCACAAATAAGTGAGAACATGAAAAATTTGTCTTTCTGTGTCTGGCTTATTTCACTTAATGTAATGACCTCCAGTTCCACTATGTTGTTATAAATGTCAGGATCTCATTTTTTTATGACCAAATAGTACTCTATTGTGCAGATGTATGATGTTTTTATCCATTTGTCTATTGACAGAGACTTAGATTGCTTCCAATTTTTTGCTATTGCAAATAGTGCTGCAATAAATGTGGTTGTGCAAATGCCTCTTTGATAGATTGATTTCTATTTTGGGGGTTATATATCTAGCAGTGGGATTGCTGGATGACACGGTAGCTCTATTTTTAGTTTTTTGAGGAACCTCGAAACTATTCTCCGTCGTGGTTCTACTAATTTACATGCCCATCAACAGTGTATGGGGGTTCACTTTTCTCCACAACCTCACCAGCCTTCATTATTGTCTGACTTTTGGATGAAAACAATTTTAACTGGGATGAGATGATGTCTCAGAGTTTTGGTTTGCATTTCTATGATTATCAATGATGTTGTGCACCTTTTCATTTATCTGTTTGCCATTCATTTACTTTATTTTGAGAAATTTCTATTTAAGATTTTGTCATTCATTAATTGGATTATAGATTTTTTTTCCAGAGAGTTGTTTGATCTCCTTCTATATTATGGTTATTAGCCCTTTGTCAAATGCAGAGTTTACAAATATTTTCTCTCATTCTATGGGTTGCCTATTCACTTTGTTGATTTCTTTGCTGTCAAGAAGCTTTTTAACTAGATGTGATCCCATTTGTCCATATTTGTTTTGTTTGCTTGCACTTGTGGGATATTATTTAAGAAATCTTTGCCAAATTTAATGTCCTGGAGAGTTTCCCCAGTGTTTTCTTTCGGTAGTTTCATAGTTTGAGGTCTTTGATTTAAGACTTTAATACATTTTGATTTCATTTTTGTACGTGGTGAGAGAGAGCAGTCTAGTTTCAATCTTCTGCATATGGATATCCAGTTTTCCGAGAACCACTTATTGAAGAGACTGTTCTTTCCCTGATGGGTATTCTTGGAACTTTTGTTAAAAATGAGTTCACTGCAGGTATATAGATTTGTTTCTGGGTTCTCTTTGCTGTTGCCTTGGCCTATGTGTCAGTTTTTATGCCAATATCATGTTATTTTGGTTACTATGGCTCTGTAGTATAATTTGAAGTCAGATAATATGATTCCTCTAGTTTTGTTCTCTTGTTCAGGATAGCTTTGACTATTCTGGGTCTTTTGTGGTTCCATATATATTTTATGATTGTTTTTTCTATTTATGTGAAGAATGTCATTGGCATTTTGATAAGAATCGCATTGAATCTGTAGATTACTTTCAGTAATATGGATGTTTTAATACTATTGATTCTCCCAATCCATGAACATGGAATGTCTTTCCATTTTTTAATGTCCTCTATAATATCTTTTTTCAATGTTTCATAATTTTCAATGTAGAGATCATTCACTTCTTTGGTTAGTTCATTCCTAGGTATTTTCTTTAACTTGCAGCAGTTGTAAATAACATTATTTTCTTGGTTTCTTTTTCAGATTGCTGTTGGTATATAAAAATGCTACTGATTTTTTTATGTTGATTTTGTATCCTGCAACTTTACCAAATTTATCAGTTATGATAATTTTTTTGTGGAGTAATTGGGTTTTCCCAAAAATAAGATTATATCATCTGCAAACAAGAATAATTTGACTTCTTCCTTTACAATGGATGCCCTTTATTTCTTTCTCTTGTCTGATTGCTCTAGCTGAAACTTGCAGTACTTGTTGAATGACACTGGTGAAAGTGGTCATCCTTGTCATGTTCCAGATCTTAGAAGAAAGGCTTTCAGGTTTTTTTTTTCCCCCATTCAGTATGATACTAGCTGTGGGTCTGTCATATATGGCTTTTATTGTGTAAGAACGAATTAACTTTTACATTTGAAGGGATCTTTGATGCTACAACTGAAATGAAAAACCCACAAATATCTGTGTAGGAGAAGACAATTTTGCTGTTGTTCTACTCTGATTTACATCTTCCATTCAGAACAACTGAAATTACTCCTCCTGTGTGTGATCTTGCCTTTGTTGGGAGTCTTCAGCTTAAACACTAAACCTACCTAACACTTCACAGAAGGAAACTGGAACAGGATCAAAATACACTGGTTAGGACCCCTAGATACTTGACTAGTGTGATGGTTAATATTAAGTGTCAACTTTATTGAAGGATGCAAATTATTATTTCTGGGTGTTTTTGGGTGTTGCCAGAAGAGATTAACATTTGAGTCAGTAGACTGGGAGAGGAAAACCCACCCTCAGGAAGACTCAACAACAAGGTGGATGGGCACCATTCAATTGGCTGCCAGTGCAGCTAGAAAACGTAGGCAGAAGAAGGTAGAAGAAAGAACTTGACTTGCTGAGTCTTCCAGCCTTCATGTTTCTCCCGTGCTGGATGCTTCCTGCTGTCAAACATCAGACTCCAAGTTCTTCGGCTTTTGGACTTTTGAACTTACCAGTGGTTTGCAAGGGGATCTCAGGCTTTCAGCCACAGACTAAAGGCTGCACCACTGGCTTCCCTAATTTGAGGTTTGGGGACTTGGACTGAGCTAGTACTGTCTTCCTTGATCCTCCACTTGGAGATAGCTTATTGTGGAACTTCACCTTGTGAATATTTGAGTTAATTCTCCTTAACAAATGCCCTTTCATATATACATATATCCTATTAGTTCTGTCTCTCTAGAGAACCCTGCCCAATACACCTAGGTAAGCCATCCTCAGCCTACTGCCATCTGGGTGCTAACAGAATACACTGAGTGTAATTTTGGAGTGTGTTTCTGTTATCCATTTTCTGAATTGGGAGCACACTAATCTCTGCTGCTGAGGATACATGTGAAAAAATACTAGTGTCCTTGTTTTCAAATTTTTCTCCATTTGCCTCCTTGAATTAGCAAAGTCATATTAGCTCATCATTGTTCTCTCTAGTCTTTATTTGTGGCTTGATAATAATAATCATTATTATTTTAGAGACAGGGTCTCACCCTGTTGTCCAGGCTGGAGTGCAGTGGCACAATCATAGACTATTATGACATCAAACTCCTGGACTCAAATGATCTTCCTGCCTCAGCTTCCCAAGTAGGACTGCAGACTCACTACCAGGCCCAGCTAATGTTTTGGGTTTTTTTAATTACTTTTTTCTGTAGAGATGGGAAATTTGTGGTTTTATTAAAACTAGATCAAAGAGTGTTTGAGATTTTATTAAATGAATTGAATTTTAGTGTACATTAAAGTAATTCTTGCTTCCTTTACGTTTGTGACTAAAACTGCTGTATGTATAAACAGAACTTTCTCAAAGAGGATTTTTACTACAGTTACTTTCTACTTCACTTCTTTTTTCCTGAGTACTTTTTAGGTAAGGTTTAAATAGCTTCACTCATTCACTTTATTTACCCATTCACTTACTTTATTCATTCAATATATTTTAAAGAACATCCCACTGTGGTCTATGTGGTGTGTTAGGCCCTGGAAATGCAATTTTGATTAAGACTCACAGTCTTGGACCTCATAAGACCAATATTCAGTGGGGAATAAGAAAAATCCCAAAGACACTAGCAAGTTAAATCATAATAATTAATGGTAAGTTGTATTAAAAAAATAAGGTGACTAAGATATGAACAAAGGAGTGTTTCTATTTAAGTGCGATGATTAGAAAGGCTTTCTTGAGGAGGTAAAGTGCTGAAACCCAAAGCATGAGAGGAGCTAGACAGCATGGGTGAAGCACAGCCCGGGCTGATGTCAAAGCATGTGCAAAAATGTTACCTGAAAAATACAGTGTTTTTGCAGAACCAGAAAGAACAAGGCCTTGGCATCATGAGTCTATCATTTCCCCTTTTATCAAAAGCTGGTGAGTACTTTAAAGGCCACGCTTGCACCTGTGTACACCATCTTTCTTTCTGCAGTTAGGGCAAATGTTAATGAGCAATGAGAATTCTATTACTTTAGTTGAAAAATTGAAGAATTGAAGGAATGCCAAGCTGGGTCTTTAAAAACTTCACATATGTAGTGACATTGCTTAAAAACATTGATTAACTACTTTCCTCTTAGCACTGACATCTCCAAGGGATTCCAGTGGGTCATGTGAAATGATCATTTATCTAGTTTAGGGAAATGATTCCTTTCACCTTCCCTAAAATCTCTCAAATGTGTTATTGCCTCTATGAGTTGGGGCAAAGTTTTCTTTTCAGGAATGCCCAAACTCCTATGCTCCTATATTTTACAAACTTCAGCCATGCACATTCAACTTTCATAGTTATGCCATATCTGGATTGTAGCTATATTGTCATTTGACATATGTCTATGTATATGTTTATTTGCCTCACTTAAAAAAAAACTTAAATGCCTACTAGAGCCATATACTAAGCAATAGTATTTATAAGATCATATTGTATTCAATATCCCACCTATATTTTTAATATACATTAAAATAAACACATAACATTTTTTATACTGAGCATCTGTGTCTTAATCTAAAATTATATCCTCTACCACCAAAGCTTACCTATGAAAGCAATATCCTAATGACATGCGAATTTTCAGAGTGTTGCAGATTGTTTTCTTGTTATTTGTGTTAGTCAGGGCCAGAGAAAAGAATGCTTAAAGGGATCAGGCATAATGTCAGGCAGAAGCATTTAATGCCCAAGAGTCAGCAATAGGCCAATTGTGGCTTTATTGTCCTGGGCCCACTGTTAAAACTGATTAGATGAGACCTTTGAAAGTAATGTCTTACAAGAGTACTTCTTAACCATTATCTGAGGTCCCAGATCTCTTTTAGGAAGCTCTTGAAAACTAAACTTTCTCAGTACATATAGCATAAATATTAGTACATACTTACAAGGGGTTTACACAAGACAACAACAATGACAACAAAATAAAAACAAAAATCCTGTCAAATAAATAACATCTGCTGAGGGCTTACTGTATTCTGGATCCTTTGCCTGATAACTCATGTGCATTATGTATTTCAATTCTTTTCACAGTTGTGTGGTATATGCTATTGTGAACACTGTTTTAGAGAAAAGGAAAAAGAAGAGATAAAGACAGGTTCAGTAATTTGCTGAATTTCAAACTACTAGAAAGGTATAGAGGCTGAGTTTGGACTTAGCAGTTTGACCAACTCTGTTCACCATACTACTCTAGTCTCCTTTTTCATTATTACTCATGTCTAATCCTGATAAGGAGTGAATAGCACATCCATTTGGTGATGGAGTGTGTTACCAGAAACTTGGATGATTGACAATAGCACCAGATGTTAATACTATGGATTCTTCCTCCAAGAATGGAAACTAACTATTCTGAGATACATAGGGAATAAAGATAGATGTGAAGAGTCCAGGTGGTAATTAACACTCTCCCCACTACTTCTTTATCCAGAGACTTGCTTAGTTTCTGTTTTCTTAGATGAGGTTAAAAAAAATTAGAATAAATTCTTCTTCATTCTGGCTGCAACATATTCTAATTTTAAGGGATCACGGGTTAATTAAATTGATTTAAAAACAACTTTTGGGTACTACCTTAATTAACCTTCCAGGTTTCTTCTCATTCTGCTCCCATTCAGCACTGTCAATCTGCCAGGGCAAGGGGTTAGCACTCCTCACCTCCTCAGGTAGGAAAGGAGGGTGGGAAATAGCATTTGCTCCTCAGTTTGATTAGTGGAGCTCATTAGCTGTCAGATATAAGGCACTAGCAGTCCATCAGACGAGAACAGCAACACCAGTGACATTTATTACATGGCCATCGTTCACAGCCTGCTTAGAAACCAATTTCCATTCTTATAGATTCTGTTCCTAAAATGGGAGTTCTCCAGGATTCATAAGCAAGCCTGATCAAAATTCTGAGCAAAGAAAAGATAAAGGGAAAAAAAAGGCCTTAAGATAACCAAAGTACAAAACCAGCCCCGAACACTTAAAGCAGAAATAAAGGAGCCAAGTTGTCAGTTGCTTTTCTTTTTGTTAGCTGAGCCTGAGTGGTATTTACACAATTTCCGGAGACTTGCTGTTCTTGTATTTTCCTGTGATTTCCGAAAATGAATGGGCATCAAAGCTGTTTGGTTGATGGTCCTAACACAGTGGAAACTGACACTGGTTTTCTGAATTGATCACCATATGCTTATCTGTCTGTTTACCTTGCCTGTCCTAAAATGCTTCCGGACAACTGACTTGAAAGAGGACTTGGCCAGACCACACAGTGGGCAGATGTTTCACTTGCAAAAAGATCTCAGTGCAATGAGCCAGGAAATCCTCTGAAAGCATTTCTGCCTTTTAGCAGTGTAGGAAGGCATTTTATTTTTTAAAACTTATAAATAAATATCAGCAAATGGTCCTTCTTCTAAATGATATATGGTTTAGACAAAGAAATGGACGCTGAATGAAATCAGATTTTTTTATAGAGCTAACTATAGTGGTGGAATCCTTTAAACATTGTGTTGTATTTCTCATTTGCCCTCAATGTATCTGTCTTAGTTCCTTATGTGCAATATGAGTGTATTGCATGGTATTTATAGTCTTTTCTGGCTTGAAATTATATACGTTTATGATTATGGGTAGTTTTGGACCCATCTCTTTTTTATTATTTTGCTTAACCCTCACTTCAACCCTATGAGCTAGATATTATGATTTCCCCCATTTACAGAGGCATCCACTGAGGTACGCTGATGTGAAGTCACTTACTTACCCAAGGGTACATGGTTAAATGCTGAAGGCAAGAGAAGAACTCCAGCAGGAGATGTCAGATCCTGATGGTTATCCATTCTGCTGCCTCCCAGATCCTCTTTACCTCTAACAACCTATGATTCAAAGCTGCAAATCTTTGAGGCGATAAATCTTTTTTTAAAAAATTGCTTTAACTTTTGTCTTGCCTGAGGGGATTTTAACAACAACAACAAAATTCACAGATTCTGCCCTGGTCTCCTCCACTCACTTCTGTCCTCGTAGGTGGTGGCAGTGGCACAAAACCTTAGGATCTCAGGACCACCCAGGATCACCTGGTTTCTTCTTATGTCTCTGAAGAGCAAAGAACTGAACCAGGAAATCAGGGCATTGCTGTATTATGTGTAAAGATTTCAAGGAAGTATTTTTAACTTGGAGAAAAGATGAGTCAAGAAGTAAAATTTCCTGATGAATATACCTCATGGCAGAGAAGGTATTAGAGTCGCCTGAGGAGTGCTTAAGTGTGTGTTCACAGACCCTCTCATGGAAACTGACTCAATGTGGGGCTCAGCACGTGAATTTGTATTATGCTTTGAAGGTGATTCTGATGCAACTAGATCAGGTTATAGAATAGCTATCCCAGCGACTCTCTGGAAGGTTAAGCAGAAGAGACAGTTGTTCTGAAAGCATTTCCACGGTGTTTTCAAAGTCCTCCCATACATTCTTACATTTCCAAGTCCAAATTCAAGGCTGATGTACCCATATTCCTTCTTACCTTCTTTCTCCACTTGGCTATCTCCTATTTATCTTATATTTACCAACCAAATATAGAAATTTTTATTTTTTGCCCTGAATATTGTCCTCCTTCATATGTTCTCCATTCCAATAAAGAGCACTGGCAACCTGGTTATTAAAATAGTGAAGCAGGGCATCATTGTTGTCTGCACTCTTCTGCTGATACTTTCACTTTCCTACTTTCCATCTCTTCCTCTAACTTCTAATCTATTAGCAAAACACTTTGTTCTATCTCCAAAATATATTTTTTTCTTTTCTTTTTTCTTTCTTTTTTCCATTGCCACTACCATTATCTTAGTTCAAGCCAACATCAAATCTCACCTGGATTTCTGAAGTAGTCCTCTCATTCTTCTAATTTGACCCCTCTAATTGATCTTCCACAGAGCAGCCAATGATTTTTAAAATGTATTCATCACGCCTCACTTGAAACAGTCTAATAGCCTTTCATTGAAAATGGAATAAAATTCACACTTCTTATCATGCCCTGCAAGTCCACACCTGGTTACATCCTGCCTAGCTCCAGACACATCAGCTTTCTGGGAGTTTGTAGGTTGAGCTTTCCCCTGCCCAGGGCTGTTGTGATCACAGTCATCTGCCTGAAAAGTTTTACCTCTGAATCACTCCTTCTGTTCCTTTAGATCACAGTTAAATTGTTATCACATGAGAGAGGCAGCCCCCGACTGCTCTAGACACTTCTTACCTCATTTATCTCATCCACAAAGCTATTTGTATTTCCCTCATAGCATTTATCACTATTGAAATTATGGATTTGTTAAATTCCTGCTTCTCCCAATAGAATGTAAGCTCCCTGGAGTCAGCAACTTTATCTGCTTGGTCTCCTTTGTACTCCAAGGCCTAGCTCCACATCTTGGCACTTAGCAAAGACCTCATAAATATGTGTTGCTTTTAAATCAGATATTAATAATTTGTTTGGACATTTTCTTCTTTGCAAAATGGGACTATTGTGGATATAGGTATCATTCATCTGGAAGGTATGATTGAGCTGGAAAAAGTAAAGGGCCAATTTGTGTGTGTTGTATTGCCTTTTTTCCTGAAAGTTCCATATAGCAGAATCTTTTTACCAAGAGAGCCCATTCACACTGACACCATCCATGCTGATTATATCTGATCAGAGAGTATTTCCTAACTCACGGCTTTCTCTTCTCCAGACAAAAGACAGCTGTTTTCCTGGTTCATGGCCCAACCCACTGTGCTCATGGCAGCCCTCCCAGCATGGCTATGGAGGGTCCATTGAACATAATGAAAGGCACTCAGCTCCAAACAATTACAAAAACAAATGATGATGAACAGCTTCATGCCCTCCTTTGCTTTGTAACTCCTCATCTGCTGTTAGTTTGAAAAGCATCCTGTGGTGGAAATGTGATTGCATTTTGAACAGCCAAAGAAAACACAAGTGACTTCCTCCAAAGGCTACGAAAAGGATAATTCTTTTTGTTTAAGTGTTAGACACAAATTAACTTCAAATTCTCCCAAATAATAAAATGCTACTTTTTTTCTAGGGCTCATATTTTAAGATTGATTTAAATATAAATCTCTTTGAAGGTTTACATTTAACCACTTTGCGTTTTGAGAGAGCTAACTAAGCATGCTCTGCCTCTAAGCCAAAGGGGTTGAGTCAAAAAAATAACAATTTAGAATAGTCTTTATGTTTGGAATTCCATTTTGGTGGTTGTTTTCTTAACCCAATGCATGTTTTTTTTTTCATCTGGTAGAACGTCTTGATTTTGCTTGGCAAAGAATTCTTCCCTAACTCTTAGTCCAAATGATTTAGCTGGGATAAATCCACCCTGGGTCTAAGAATGGAAGCAATTCACAAACTGCATCAATCAGATTGTCTGTCTCTGAAATTTTTATCTTGTTTGGAGTAACTCAAAGACTGAAATAGTAATATGTGATGGTGAGTCCAAAAGAGACTGTCCATTTGTTTCTGTTACTAAAGCTCCCAGAGCCCCAGTTTCATGTGCTTTCAGAGACCTACTTCTTAAGCTTCTCTCTCAATTGTATGAGCTATTCCATGTTCTTAAAATTCTTGTAATTTTCTACTGATGCATAGCATACCACTTCTGAGTTTAGTGGCAATGATTATGGTTCTAGAAGTCAGAAATTGGGACATAGCACAGAGGGATGGCTGGTCTTAGTGGATGGCTTGATGAGTTTCAGTCCTGGCTGTTAACTGGATTCCTCACTTCTTCTCCACATCACATTTATTTGGTCTAGAATATGTCAGATGTTTTTTTCACTCATGTATCTGGCATCTTGGCAGGGTTGGCTGGAATAGCTGGGGCTGTCTGGCCATCTCTTTTTCTCCATATGGCCCCTCACATGATGAGTTTGCCTTCACCATAGCCCATCAATTCACAGAATAGTCCAACTTCTAACATGGTGGTTGACTTCTATTCAAGCAGGTGTACTAAGAGTCCAAAGTGCAAAATCTCCTCTAAGTATGCCTCAGCAATCAAATAGCATTTATTTTGTTGAATTTTATTAGTTACAAGTAAGTCATCAAATGAGTCCAGGTTAAAGGGTAGATAACTTCACAAGAACATGAGTAGTTGGCAATGTGGTTCTTTCAGGTGTCTTTGGAGACTGTCTAACACATCAGTAAATTCCTTTAGAAGTTGAGATTTTGCTTCTTACAGCTACATAACCCCAATTCTCCCAATCCATACCACGTATTGGGGAATCTGTGATAGTGTTCCTCAGATTTAAATGTTCAAGTAGCAAAGCTAAAAGTATTGCATTCTTAAATTGGGTTATCATTTTTGAATTTTGCAAGCAAAAATATTAATATATATATATAATCTATTATCATCATTTAGTAAACAAAAGGAGATTTAATACTAAAATGTAAGGAGAACCTAAAATCATAATGAGGAATAATCTGTTCATTTCTTTCTTTTAGGAACAATGAACAATAATCAGTTCATTTATTTTATTTAGAAACCATTCAATTAATTAATTAATTAACATTTTTGAGACAGGTTCTCACTCTGTCACCCAGGCTGTAGTGCAGTGGTGAGATGTCAGCTCTCTGCACCTTCACCTCAGGGGTTCAAGCAATTCTCGTGCCTGAACCAACCAAGTAGCTGGGATTACAGGCACATGCCACCATGCTTGGCTAAGTTTTGTATTTTTAATAGAGACAGGGTTTTGTGTTGTAATTTAAATGTAAACAATTTAAAATGTAAAAAAAAAACAGTTTTCTGAAAAAACTCACCTTTTCTTTCTTATTTTGTTTAGAACAGTGGAAACTTTCTCTCTGATCAGCAGTAGTCTGCTAAAGGACTCTGGAGAACAACTGCTCTCTAAAAGTGAAATGTCGAACTGCATGATCCTTACAGGTTGCCACACTCAGGTAAAGGAGCAAGGAGGTGGTATGGGAAAGCCATAATGGAGAAGCCAGGAGCACATTAAAGGGTGGGAGAACAAAGAAGATGACAGAAAAGAAAAAAGGAAAGACGTTTGCGAAAATTTGCTAATGCCACAAGGTTTAGATGTATTTAACTTAATCTTCATCACAGTACTCTGATGTAAGCATACATGCCCCATGTAAAGATAAGGAAGTAAGTTCGGAAAGGTTGAGCAAAGTCTCCAAATGTTAAATGGTTGAATTAGGACTTGGATCATGTTTGGTCTGAGGCCCGGGATCATTCCACCACATTGGAGAACCTTGGAAGTGAGTTACTCATCCAGACGTACAGTGAACTGAGCATCTACTGTGCTCTATGGACAGAGGCTACATTAAGGAGAGAGACAGGCACACTTACCTACAGGAAATTTGTAGTTTAGCACTGGATGATAGGCAATATAGTAGTAGTTACATGGCATTGTAATGAGTGCTTTTGGGGAATGTGGAATCAGAATTCAGGAAGCTTCTAGACTTAATGAATAGTCCCCAGTCCAACCAGGAGAGTCAAGAAAGGCTTCCCACAGGAAAAAAGTAGATATAGAGATTAGCTACGTGAAAAAGGAGTGTTTGGTGAGGCTGCAGGAGTCATAGGAAGGGGCTTTTCTGGACAAATGGAGAAATCTGGAGTTTAGAGGTGTCCAGATAACTTTTGAGGAGCTCCACGCAATTCAGTATGGTGAGAGTTTAGTGCCTGAGAGCCTGGGCTGGTGGGAATGGAGAGTTAGGCAGGTGCTAGCTCAAGGCAGGATAGGGAGCCGTGATTGTTTTCCATTCTGTCTGACGCTGAACGTGCGAGGTGTGCTGTTGCTTGGCTTTTGCTGCAAGGACTTCTTTTGACAGCCCATACAGCAATGACGGATGCCAAAAATAATTCTTCTCGGCTTTTGTCACCTTGCTATATATTTCCCATACATGCTTAATGGAAAATTTGAATCACCAGCCATTAATAAACTTTTAAGTATACTTGAGTGGTTCTTAGAAGAGTGGGTCATCTCTACTTCTTTGTCTCAGACATATTTTTGGTGAAATATTTTAACGTTTTCATGACCTTTAATCAAACACACTTTTAGATCTCAGTAAATTACTGCCTTCCTGTAAGTACTGTGGGCAGCAGCAAGGGGGGAGGGGAGGAACATAAATATACCATTAAAAAAAAGTCATCTTTTATTTTTTTTCTCCATGTACTTTTTATTCCTGCCAGTGAAAAGTTTTTTTTATTTTTTTTTCCAGTTGTGCCTATGGAAATTAGGATTTTTTTAGCAATAAAAAATTTCCAAGTTATCTTCCTTCTAGGTCTAATGTACTTTCTACAGCCCTTCTCAGGCTATAAAAGGATTAAGTTCCATGAACTCTCTAGTTCTTAATCATCACTAGCTCATTAACATCACCCTTCTCTGATGAGCTTGACACTGACCCAAAAACCAGGATATATCTTCAAGTAAGTTTCTAAATGAAGAAAACCTAACATTTTTTTTTTTTTTACTAGATGCTGGTCAATCCAACTTTAAAGTATAAGAATTGCATTCCTCTATTAGCCAGGGCTCTTTTGGTTTCAAGTGATAGAAATCAACTCAATCTGGCTTAAGGAAAAATATAAATTAAAAAATAAGGACATTCATTGGTTTTTACAACGAGGAGATCTAGGAGTGCTCTGGCTTCAGGTTTTATTGGGTCCGGGCCCTCAAATTACAACACTCATCACAATGCCATGTAACTTCTTCTATAATGTCTACCATCCAGTGCTAAACTACAAATTTCCTGGAGGTAAGCATGTCTGTCTCTCTCATTATTGTAGCCTCAATCCAGAGAGCACAATAGATGCTCAGTTCACTGTACGTCTGGATGCGTAACTTACTTCCAAGATTCTTCAATGCAGTGGAATAATCCTTGGCCTCAGACCAAACATGATCCAAGTCCTAATTCAACCACTTAACATTTGGAGACTTTGCTCAACCTTTCTGAACTTACTTCCTTATCTTTACATCAGAGTACTGTGATGAAGATTAAGTTAAATACATCTAAACCTTGTGGTATTAGCAAATTTTCACAAACATCTTTCCTTTTTTCCTTTCTGTCATCTTCTTTGTTCTCCCACCTTTTAACGTGCTCCTGCCTCCTCCACCTCCCTGCCTTCTCTGTGTTCGCTTCAATTTTAGCATGTTTTAACCATGTGATGGCTGTATTGAGGTCTATGGACACAATATTCTTACTTGCTGGGGTAGAGCTTGTGAAGGTAGAATTTGCATCCCCTGCCTTAGAAATCATATAAACTAAGAAGTAGGTAGCAGGAGTATCTTGGAACATCCAGATTTTATGAACAGAATAAAGAAGAATAGACAACAGAGAGATGAAAATGACAGATTTTCCTATACAATTACTTTTTTAAAGTAGTTTTAGGATTTATGATACATAAAATACAATAAAACGATCATTTCATTATACAGACAAGGCAAGGCCTCATAATTCAGCCATTGTACTTTTCAGGTCCCAGGATTAAAGATGCTGTGATAAATTAATGTGTAGAGTTGTACAGGTTTCACAGGAGCATTTTCTCTAAATAGAGCAAGGTTATTAAATAATGCAGTAATTACTTTGTCTCAGTTTTCTCAGCCACATTGCTAACATTTTCTTAAGGATGATATAGTTCTGATTTGGGAAGGACAAAAGCCTGATAAACCCCAGCTTTCCAGCCCGATTTCATTTCCTTTAGCAGCTTTTCTGTACCTAAAAGGAATCCATTATCCTTTGCCTCATTAAGTGCATCTACATACAACACAAGAGCATTTTTTGATAAGTGTACCTAAAACTCTGCAGGACATCCATCAAGACCCAAGGTTCTGCCTGTAGAGGGATCCATAATGGTTCATTTTAGCTTTCCTGGAGTGACAGGCACATTATTGTCATCATTACTCACTGAAAGACTGAACACTTGAAATATTGCCATTTCTGCAGATTAAGCAATATGAAAGGTAAGTTGGATTCTTCTTATTAAAAACATAACACCTTCATTATAGTCTTTGATTTAAAAAAAATCCTTATCTGTATTGTATGGCATAACGCAATTGATGCTTTGAGGTCTTCACTTACAAGAAGCAAAGAACTTCTCCCTATATTTTTCTAAATTTAGGATGATTTTAAATCATTTGCCTTGGCCCATTTTATGGGCATTAACATTTGCCTCAGTTCTTGCTTCCTTGTAGCAAACCCCTGAATGCTTGTCTTACTTTTTCCTTAATCAAACTTGCTTTTGAAGACGTGATTTTAGTTTCCTGACTGAATGCCTTTGGTCCTCTTTTTAGGTAAAGTGAAAACAGCTAATTAGCATCTCTTTTCTTCATGATCTTAGAGTTTTCCATATGGGTTATAGAGAGGATTCAGAATTATTATTATTTTTGAGGTAATTATTCAAGTTGGTTAGAGAAGTCTTCTTTTTTATTTAAAAAAAAATCTCTCCCTGTTTATTACCAATGAGTGTTGAGATGCCATCTGGAGCCGTTGAGAGAGATGAATTGAGCATGATTCAGTGCTATGATTAGGTCATATGATTGGCCACCAGAACTGATAATCACATCATTAACAGCACATGGACAGAGGAAATTACCTGCAGTGAGAGGAGTGAATGATAAATGTAGAGTATGACCCTGTTCCACTCTGACCTTTAGCACGCAATATCTCAAGCCCAAAGTGAGAAAGTACAGATGCAAAATGAAGACCTCAACGATGTGTCACACAATACAGATGGATCCATAGCTCCAGGGTTGGCTTCTCACTGTGGCTAAACAAATAACATGTGATATCTGACCATGGGACAAAGTATAGGAACAATTACCATCTGCCGTGAGTTCACTCCGTCAAAGGTGTTATGCAATATAAATGTATATTTTAAGTCTCACAACCACTGTATCAGGCATTACTATTCTGCCCATTGTAAAGACGACAAACTGAGTCTGAAAGATGTTAAGTACCTTGAAGCTTACACAACTGATAAGAGGTAGACCCAAACTTCGAATCCAAGCCCACTCAATGTCCGTCAGATCTGCTAATTCCAAGTGGCAACTGGTAGATGGAACCATGAGAAGGGTAAAGAGAAAGCTCTAAATTTGCATGGTTTTAGTTCACTTATTATTTTTTTCATCAGAAACAGTGCTGGCTTCCTCAGGGGCTATCAGCTGAGTAAACTAATAATGATAAAACTACCAAACCTAGTATTTATAGTTTACCTCCACATATAAGATGTCATCATTTGATCCTCCCACTTACCCTTTTAGGAAAGAAGAGTTTTATTAATTCAGAAGAGTTACCTTTGGCCTAATACTGTCTTATACACTGAGCACAAAGCAGAATGGAAACAAGCTACAAATCTCAGATGTCAATTGTGTAGTGATAATAACTATAGCAGAAACAGTAAGAACGATAATATTCCTCTGCTATTTCACTCTGAGCCAAGCTGGGAGCTCAGCATTTTACTTATTTTATTATTTTAAGTTGACTTGGATGAAGTATAATTCACTTCAAATGAATTGCATACATTTATAGTGTACCATTCAGTGAGTTGTGACAGATATACACACCTGTGAAACCACTACCTGGATCAAAACACAGTATTTACATCATCCCCAAAGGATCCTCACACACCTTTGCAGTCCACTCCATCCTGCATTCTTCTTAACCATCAGTCTGCTTTTTGTCACTGTAATTAGTTTGCGTATTTAATAATTTTATGTAAATGGAACAATACACTGTGTGCTCTTTTGTACCTGATTATTTTTCACTCAGAATAATGATTTTGAGTTCACCCATTTTATTATGTGTATCAGTAGATTTTTCTGTTTTTATAGGTGAGCAGTATTTCATTTTGTGGGTATGCCATATTTTGTCTATCCACTTTTCACCTACTGACGAACATTTGAATTATTTGCAGTATTTGGCTATTCTAAATAAAGCTTCAGTGAACCTTCACGTTCATGTCTTTGTGTGCTTTTATTTTTCTTAGGGTAGATACCTAGAAGTGGAATGGCTGAGACTTATCATAGCTTTATATTTAACTTCTTAGGAAACTGATAACTTTTTTTCAGAGCTGTTATATTTTATATTCCCATAAGCAGTGTATAAGAGTTTCAGTGACTCCACATCTTCATCAACGCTTTTTTTCACTGTCTTTTTTATAGACATTCTAGTGGGTGTAAAGTGGTGTCTCATTGCGGTGTTAACTAGCTGATTAGTGCAAACTAGAACTCCATACATCATGTTCACATGCAATTCCTTGGTGAGTAATAATGCTGAGCACCTTTTTAGGTGATTTTTGGCAATGCATATATTTTGTTTTGTGAAGTATACTAAACTCTCTGGCCAATTTTTGTTAGATTAATTTTATTATTATCATTGATTTGTAAGAGCACTTTGTATATTCTGAATAAAACTGTGTTGTCAGGCAATGTATTCCTATTATTTTTACCATTCTGTATCTTTTCATTTCCATAATAATGTCTTTGAAAGAAAAAAATGTCAAATTTTGATAAAATCTAATTGATTAATTTTTTTCTTTTATGGTTTATATCATTTTATTCACTTTAGCATATTTAACTCTCTCATAGCCTGATATGGAACTATAAGTATCTATATTTCTCAGAGAATTAGATCTAAATATCCCAGGCATTATGTTTCAGGGACTAGGAATAGGAATTAGACCTGTTCCTCTCAGAGGAATGCAGTCAGAGGTTAGAGCAGGTGAACAGAATTTAAGATCCATAAAAGTTTGTGTGGGCAAATGTAAAAGACAGAAACTAGGACAATATTTTGGATTCTGTCACAGAGGTGATGATTCATTTTCTAAAAGGAGTTTTGATATTAAGATTCATTCAGCATCTCTTCTTGGGTAAAACTTTTCCAAGTTTCAGGAATCAGTGTTCTATGTCTGGTGCCTGATGCCCAGTTAATAATCAGAAAAACCAAGATAAAATTAGGACTATTTATTTTGAGTCCAGTGCTCTATCTACCCCTCTGAGGCAAAATCCTTGTCACAGAAAAAAAAAGCACAAATTCACATGATTTTGAGTTAAAAAAAACAAAATAAAACTATAATTAGCTTATGTAGTAGGATAGAGGGGCAAGTCTGTATTTTCTTAGAGAAAATACAAATAGGACACAATTTTTCTTTTGAAATATAAATGGCAAAATAGTTTTTCTGACTTCACAAGAATAGAAAAGGATTGAATAGTCACTGTTAAGTTTCATCCTCCCACAACTCTTCTCAGAGAAAAAAAAATACAAAACCTTCTTTTCCTCTCCATTTCCTATTTTGCAGGCAGGCACCATTAATTGCAATTGATTATTTCTTCAGACTGTATCCTGTTATTTCTCCTGCCACATTTCTCTGGCCAACTCACTGCTCAGATCTATTTTGGCAGATGTGAGTTTTATATTTCTCTTGCCCCTGGCTACCTTTGAATTACCACAGCTCTGCAGCATTGCATGTCCATCACCTGAAGGTATGACAAAAGAATATTGTACAACTACCACTGATATCAACTTTAAATGGAAATTAGATTTCTTTCCTTCTTATTTTTATGTTCCACTTTAATTTGGGCAAACTAAAGTTCCAGACATTGTGTTCACTGCAACTATCTTTCTTTTAGAGAGTGCAATAGTAGTCCTGCTTGCTTAAGTACCTTTCATTTTTTATGTATCTCTCTCTCTCTTTCTCTCTCTCTCCCCTCTCTCTTTAATAGCATACTTCTGCCACAGGGAAGGGCATAATGTGTTTACATGAATCTGCCTGCCCATTCAAGCAATAGGAAACAGGAGAGTCACTTACCAAGCTGATAAAATGTACTACAGTGGTCTAGGAGCCTTTAACTCTTGAGTTCTATTTCCAAAGCAAAATGCATTTTCAGGAGAAATGTCTGGGAACCAGATGGATCTTTGGAAGACTGAATTACAATCCTTAAAATATCATTGAAAATGTGAGGTAGTGACAGTATCTACAGGAACACCAAAAAGGTAACCAGTAAACAGCCAGTAAATCCCTTGAAATAACTGGCCAATTACCTTTTTGAATAAACCAAATACTCAATTCCATGAAAATGATAGACATAACCCAGTGTGAACAACTCAGTCTGTCTTTGACAGGCTATTTTGTTGATTTATTGGGGGAATAAGATCTTCTGGTAGTCTAATTTTTGCAGAGCTTACAGACAAAAAGAATGGTTGATGCCTTTGCTGGTTATTCTTGATTTGTGTCTACCAAATAAATATATCTTGCCCTTCCCTCCTCTGTGCTTTGCCCCGGGAAAGCAGACCTCTATGGATTGTGGGAGATACTGGTAGGGGATTGGAGACTGGGAGAAGAGAGGAGGTGGAGTATTTTTTCTTCTCTTGCTAGCCTTTCTGCTCTGCTGTGCTGCTGGCAGGAACTATGCACATTGCAGCCCCTGCCTCCACATTCAGTCATCCATCCATGGCCCCAGCTCTTCTGGGTCTGGTAACACTTTTTCTACTTCCTTCCCTTTCTAGCTTAAGGGTGGACACATTATTGTCACTTTCAGAATGACTTACATCTCTGTTTTTCTCAACCCAGTCTATACTTACATAGAAGAGTCCATCCATAAAGTTATTTTAAATTAAACTTTTTTTTGCATCTGTTTCCTGAAATAATTTGACCTGATAAAGATTTCTTATTAGAAAATTTTTCTTTTTTAACATATTGGTTTTTGTGATTACTTAACAAGCTACAAATGTTTATACTTAATGGTATCTTAAGTATGTTTTCAGTAAATAAAAGTAAATATATATTAATAATAGGTACAAATTGATTAATCATAAATGATTTTTATTTACACCATTTTTATTTATGATATTTTATTTATGATATTTAAATAAATATCATAAATGATATTTATTTATACCATAATGATTTTTATTTATTATTTATTTTTATTTATGCCAAACTCCTTACCTGCCAGGCCACTTTAAGTATTTGAGTTTGTAACCTGATGTGTTGCATCACTGGCTTTAAAATTTCCCAGAAAAGATACAGGTGAGACAGTTAATAAAATGCTTGAAATAAATTTCCTTTTCCTTTAGGAAGTCTTGGGCTGCAGGTGAGCTAGTATTCAAAGAACCTTCCCTTTGGTGCCTGGCAGGCATGATGCAAATTACTTCTCCCTGTCTCTCTTCCCAGAAAGTCATTCTAAGGCCTAGACAATTAGACCACCATAGAGATTGCTTCTAAAACTCATTTACTGTTTAAGGGCTGAATCTATACATTAACATATACTTTTTTTCTATCCCCAAGGATTAAGGCCAGAACTTCAGCCCATTAAAAAAGGCAGAAGAAGACCTTAAACTGTAATGACCTTTTGGAAAACTGACCCAATTTGCTGTTTTTATATTTTACTTTGTTTTAGGTGAAATGAAGTTAACCAGATTTGCCTTTTTATTTTCCAATTCTGCTGTAACACATTTTTTTCTCAGTAAAGAAGATGCTTGCTTGCAGTAAATTAAATACTTGTAAACTACACCAATTCCTCGAGGATGATTATTGCTACCTCTGCTAATTTTTCTGTACTTTTTTCTCTCTTGTTTTCAAAGAAGTTCCTGATTCAGTGGAATCTTACTTCTGAGTATATTTTGTGTACTCTGGTAGACATACTCTCCAAACAAAAAATAATATCAATAACAAAAGGAGGTTTTAGAAATGCTAATACTTATAATTGCATATATATTGGCATATATATTATATAGAAGTATATAATATATACTATTACATATTATATATATTTTATCAACTTGTATATATAATTATATATACATATAAACTATATATTATATATAAGTATATATATGCACATATATATAATTGCATATATAAATCTGAAACTGACTTGAAGAATAAGTTGGCTAGGATCACAGTTAAATTCATAGCATAGAAGGAGGTAGAGTAGGGTGGCTGACTAGAGGAACCTAAGGCCTGTATCTCCCACAAAAAATGATGAAAACAATGAACAAACAACTATATTTAAGCTGGAATGTTTGAAGGAGAGCACTGGGGTACAGTAGGGAGAGAAGAAAAACCTGTGCAACTAAGATACCTTGAAAAGGGTGACATATGGAATCGAATAAAATGTTCTGCCTCTACCACAATGTCTTCTCAGATGAGATTAGCTCAGAACAAGAAGGCACTTCATTCAGTGGAGAAAAAGTAAGCTGAAGGCTCCAGCAGTTCTCATTAATGTTGTGGATATCTATAGTCTTTGCTACTGGGAATCCTGCAGTCCCCAGAATCCCTGAGCCCAGTTTAAAAAACTTCCCTATACCCATGCAATTGCATGGTCCCAGTGAAGGAACTCACATTGTCCTCCCTTTGCCCCATGACCCAAGCTGTAGCTGTGTAGTACCATCTTGAAACTACAGCCACAGCTAGAATGCATCCTGCTCTGGAAGCTAGTAGCTACTGCATCTCATTATAGATGCTATGCTACCATTACAACATGTTCACACATGATAATGCACCATTCTCCTGCTAAACTACTACAGCTCCCTACACCCTTGGAACAAGCTGCCTACAGGGTCCTCTGCCTTACATATCCTAGTGAATGCATCACCTTGATCCTAGCCTCTCAGAGCCTAAGTTTAGTGCCCAAGCACTGGAGCCCATAGAGCACCCTGTCCCCAAAGGAACAGGTGATGCTGCTCCATAGAGAAGCCAAATCTGGACTAGCTGCAGACTTAGTTGGTAGGTTCATCAGTGAAGTGCACTGCTCCCAAGGGAGCCCCAACCTGAGCCAGTAATTCAGCTCCTGCCACCACAGCAGCATTCACCTGCGGGGTGAACCACTTCTAAGGAACCTCAAACTCTTTGTTGACCAGACCTAAAGTACTTCCACATACTCACCAGCCAGGTATGCCAGTTACAGGGGTGCCCCACCCTGAGCCCGTGGACTGGCTTCCATGTGCCACCAGTGCACTCACCAGCCAGACATGCTGCTTCCAGGTGGTCCCTGCCCAAAGCCATGGGACCAGCCACACTAACTCTTGTTGTCTAGACCACTAAGGAACTCATGGGCCTCCTTGAGTTGACTACAGCTGAAAAAAACTGCATGGAAATCACAATATTACATCCAGCTGGACCCAAAGCCAACATACTCTAGCAGACTGATATCCTAAGACACATCTGTAGGTGAAAGTCTTTTTCTTTGAAAGCCACTGTGTATAACACAAAGGTGACCAGTTAACCAGATGCCAAGTGTCATCACAGGGACACAAGAAACATGAAAAGGCAAAGAAATATGACACTACCTAACAAGCAAAATAATTCTTCAATATTTGAGATGAATAACTGATCTCAAAGAAATGAAGGTTATGAATTTCCTGAAAAGGGCATGTACCCTAGAACTTACAGTATAATAAAAAAATTTAAAATATTATAACTATAATTATCTTAAGAAAACTCAGAAAGATGCCAGAGAATACAGACAGATAATTCAAAAATGCCAGAAAAAGAATTAATGACCTAAAATAAATTCAGAAATGAAATAGATTTAAAAAATTGGAATGGAAGAAATCAACAAATGAAATAAAATATAGCTTTAACAGCATACTAGATCAAACAGAAGAAGTGATTTCTGAACCTGAAGACAGCTCTTTTAAAATAACTCACTCAAAGGAAAAGAGAAGAAAAAAGAATGAAATAGTAAATAAAGCTTAAGCAAACAAATGTTGGCCATATAGGAGTTTCAGAGGGAGGAGACAGAGAAAGAAAAAGGCACAGAAAACTTATTAAACAAAATAAGCTAAAAGCTCCCCAACTACTGGGAGATATAGAGACATCTGGATCCATGAGTCTCAAGGAATGCATTATAGAGTCAACCCAAAGAGGTTCTTTTTAGGTATATTATAATAAAACTGTCAAAAATGAAAGACAGAGAGATAATTCTAAAAGCAGCAAGAGAAAAGCATTAAGTCTCATGTAAGGAAATTACCAGCAGACATTCAGCAGATCTCTCAGCAGAAACTTTGTAGGCTATGAGAGAATGGTATAATATATTCAAAGAACTGAAAGAAGAAGAGAAAAAAACTTTTAGCCGAGAATACTATGCCAAGGAAAGCTATCCTTCAGAAACCAAGGAGAAATTAAGTCCTTCCAAACATAAGCTGAGGAAGTTTATCACCACAAAACTGATCTTACAAGAAATGTCTAAGAGAGTATTTGAAGCAAAAGAATAATTACTAATATGAAAACATATGAATGTTTAAACATTATTAGAGAAAAACTCATAATAAATTCAATGCTATTTAATGTAATGGTGGCAAATAATCTTTCTAATCTTCAGTTTGAAGATTAAAAGTCAAAATGATCATCAAAGATATCTACAATAAGTTGTTAAGGGGCACACACAATATTAAAAGAGCTAAATTAAGGCAACAAAATTATAAATTTAGGGAAAGGGAAAAATCTAAAGTAACTGTATACAACCAAAGTTAAGTTATTAGTTTAGGATACTCATTGTAACTTAGATTTTTATGTAAGCCCTAGTGTATCTACAAAAAGAAAAAAAATCACAACATATGCACAATAAAAAAAAATAAAAATAAAATCTTATTACTATAGGAAACCACCAAACTTTTATTATTTCAAAAAGAGAAATAATAAAAGAGGAAGAATAAAACAAATGATCTATAAAACAACCAGGAAACAAATAACAAATTGGTAGGAATAAGTTGTTAACTATTAATAATAACCTCAAATGTTAAGTTAAATTCTTCAATTAAAAGATACAGAGAGAGTGGCCAAATGAACAAAAAGCTCCCATCATCGACAAGAGCACACATAGACTTAAAGTGAAGTAATGAAAAGCATTCTATGCAATTGGAAACCAAAAGACAGCAGGAGTAGCTACACTTGCATCAGCTAAAATGAGTTTTAAGTTAAAAACTATAAAAGGAAAAATTATAAAGGGGTAAATTCAACCAGAAGTTATCATAATTGTAAACACATATGCACTTAACACTGAAGCACCCAAATATATAAGCAATTATTATTAGATATAAAAGAGAAATATACAATACAATACATTCTATTCTATCTAGTGATTTGCATGTGTTTAACCATCCTTCATTCCTTGGATGGATCTCACTTATCATAGTGTATGATGATCTCTTTAATGTGTTGTTGAATTTAGTTTGCTATTATTTTGTTGAGTATTTTTGCATTTATGTTCAACAAGAATATTGGAGGGATGGGTGCTTGGTGACTTCAATACTCACCTCTCAGCAGTGGATGGATCATTTAGACAACAATTAAATAAACATCAGCTAATAACCACACAGTAAACCAAATAAACATAATAGACTTTTACAGACCATTTAACCCAACAACTGCAGAATTCACATTCTTCTCATCACCACAAGAAACATAATCCAGGAGCGATCATAAGTAAGGCCACAAAACAAGCTTTAACAAATTTAAGAAAATAAAAATATTTTTAAGTCTGTTTTTAACTACAATAATATAGAACTAAAAATCAACAAAAGGAGGAAATTTGGAAAGTTATAAATACAAGGAAATTAAATAATATGCTTCTCAATAACTGGTCAATGAAGAAATTTAAAGGAAAATTTAAAAATTTCTGGAGACAAATGAAAACAGAAATACAGTGTACCAAAACTTTTGGAACACATGGAAAGCAATTTTAAAAAATGTTTATAGCAAGAAACACCTGCATCATAAAATAATAAAGATCACAAATAATAATCGAATTATGCACCTCAAGGAACTAGAAAAATAAGAACAAACTAACCACAAGATTAAGAATGGAAGAAAATACTAAGGATATGCGCAAAAATAAATAAAATAGAGACAGAAAGTGTAAAAAACAATGAAACAAAGAAGTGTTTTTTTGAAAAATAAGCAAAATTGACAACTTTTAGCTAGGCCAACTAAGAATAAAAGAGAAAGACTCCTCAAACACTCAGAGATGAAAAAAGAGGTATTACCACTGAAATCACAGAAACATAAAAGAGTCTGAGACCAATTTGAATCATTATATGCCAAGAAAATGGGCAACCTAGAAGAAATGGAAATATTCCTGAACTTGTATAACTCTTCTAAATCGGATAATGAAGAAATAGAAAACCTGAATAGACCAATAACAAGTAAGGACATTGAATTAGTAATAAAATGTCTTCTGTTGGTAGAAAGTCTAGTGCCTGATGGCTTTAGTACTAAATTCTACTGTACATTTAAGGAAGAACCCATGCCAATTCTCCTCAAACTACTTAAGAAAATTAGTGAGAAGGGAATACTTCTAGATTCATTCTAAGAGGCCCTCATTATCCTGATACACAAAGCAGAAAAGGACGGAACAACCAATAAAAAGTAAGAAAACTACATGCCAAAATTATTTTTTGTTTGTTTTACTTTATTATTTTTTTTTGTAGAAGTAGGGATCTCCCTATACAATCATACTGGTCCTGAACTTCTGCACTCAAGCAATCCTCCTGTCAGCCTCCCAGAGTGCTGGTATTACATTTGTGAGCCACAGTATCCAGTCATCCAATATTCTTGATGCACATAGATGCAAAACTACTCAACAAAATAATAGCAAACTAAATTCAACTGCAAACTGAAAAGATCATCCACTGTGATCAAGTAAGATTCATCTCAGAAATGCAAGATGGTTAAACATATGGAAATCAGTAAACATGACACATCACATTAACAGAATGAAAAAAATCATATGAATGTTTCAGAAAAGGCAGGAAAAACATCTGATAAAATGCAACATCTCTTCATGATAAATATTCTCAACAAATTAAGTATAGAAAATATAGTTCAACATGGTAAAGGCTATATGACAAACCTACAGCTAACATCATACTGAACAGAAAAATTTGAAAACTTTTTTTTTCTAAGATCTGGAATAAGACAAAGAAGGCTCCTTTCACCACTTCTATTGAACATACTACTGGAAATCCCAGTCTGAGCAATCAGGCTAATTAAGAGAAAGGAATCAGAGGCATCCAAATTGGAAAAGGAGAAAGTTCAACCATCCTTGTTTGCAGATGGCATGATCACGTATATAGAAAACCCTAAAGACTCAGAAAAAAAAAAACAAAAAACTTTTAGAACTAATAAAGTTTTTGAGATAAAAACCAATGCACAAAAATCCATTTCATTTTTATATGCAAATAGTGAACTATCTGAAAAAGTAATTGAGAAAACAATTCCATCTATAATTGCTAGGAAATAATAAGACATCTAAAGAGAAATTTAACCTACAGGGTGAGAGATCTCTACATTAAAACCCATAAAATACTGAAGAAAAAAGTTGAAGAGAATGCAAACAAATGGAAAGATTTCTGTGTTCATGAATTGGAAAAACTGATATTGTTAAAATGTTATTAATACCCAAAGCATTCTGGAGATTCTATGCAATGTCCACTAGAATATTAATGACATTATTCACAGAAAGAAAAAAATCCTGAAATTTGTGAGGAACCACAAAAGATCCAGAATAGCCAAAGTAATCTTGATCAAAAAAATAAAACAAACAAAAACCAAAGCTAGAGGCATAATACCTGACCTCAAAATATACAACAAAGCTAGAACAACCAAAATAACATGGTATTGGCATAAAAGCAGACTCATAGATGAATGGAATGGAATAGATATCCCAGAAATAAATCTATGCATTTAAGGCCAACTGATTTTCTACAAAGGTGACAAGAACATGCATTGGGAAAATAACAGTATCATCAATAAATGGTACTGGAAAAATTGAATATTCACATGCAGAAGAATAGAGCTGGACTCCTTTCTCCATATACAAAAATCAACTTGGAATGAATGTGAGACTTAAATGTAAGACCACAAACTATAAAACTACTAGAAGAAAACATGGGGAAAGAATTCATGACGTTGGGCTGAGCAATGATTTTTAAATTAACACTTTGAAAATGCAGACAACAAAATTAAAAATAGACAAGTGGGATTACATTAAACTAGAAAGCTTTTGCACAGCAAAAGAAACAATCAATAAAGTAAAGAGACAACCTAGCAAATAGAAGAAAATATCTGCAAGTGATACATCTGAAAAGGGGTTAAAACTAGAACATATAAGAAACTCAAACAATCCAACAGCCAAAAAAGAGAGAGAGAGAAAAAAGAAAACCAAATAATCCAATTACAAAATGCGCAAAGAAACTAAATGGACATTTCTCTAAGTAAGATAAACAAATGGCCAACAGGTATATGAAAAAATGCTCAACATCACTTATCATTAGGGAAACGCAAATCAAAACCACGATGAGACATCATCTTACTCCAGTTAGAATGTCTATTAACAAAAAAAAAAAGAAGATAAGTGTTGGGTAGTATGTGGAGAGAATAGAACTCTTACATACTGTTGGGGGAATGTAAATTAGTATGGTCATTTACATAATGGGTGATTTTATCCTTGCAAGTACCCCTCGATGTAGTTACAGTAATTATTTCAATTACAGAGGTCACACAATTGGAAGTGCAGGATTCGGTAGGAACTAAGCCCAGTTTTGTCTGAGTACCCAGTTCTAGTTCTCAATAACTGCACTATGCCTGTAAGTCAAAGGCATAGCAATGCTTTAAAGTGAGGCAGCTAACTTGTAACAAGACTGTCTTTCCTTCTCACCCTAAGTGTAGTTTATTCTCTGAAGTTTCTGATGGGTAGTGCTAGGACACCAATTTACTGAAGGAAATGTTTCAGAAGCCATTTCTCCTTATTTTGCCAAGTTTAAAAGATTTGGGAAAAAGAAGGATTTCACTGATGGCAAAGGAATTATACAGAGAATGAATGATGGAAAGAGGTATTCTGACTTTCACTTTTTCAAATAGTTTCATAAATTTTTAGGTATTGCCAATGAAGAGATTAGTAATGGTAATTTAAAAAATTTAAACAACCATGGTGACTACATTCTTTAGCTGAAAAACATGAAAAGTATATTTCTAATTTTTTAAAAATTTGGATCCCTCCCAAGTTGAATTTGTTCAATAAACACTAAGCACTCACTATGAACCAGTAATGATCATGGCTAGGTACGTAAATATAAAACATGCATGTTCTTTTTCCCCAAATGGGTTCATTTGCAACCCATGTGGCCACATTATGATAATAATTTGACAAGATCGGCAAAACATCTTGATGAATTTAATATTTGTGGTTACAATCATTCTGAAGCACTGAAGGTTCACAGACAAGGATAATTTATTATTTTGCATAAGCATGGATTGAATCGCTCAGGCTTTGGGGTTGATATAAGAAAAGAAACAGATCATTAATCAGCAAAGCTGATATTTTAGTATCTATATCTTACCATTGCCTTAATGCCACATGAAGTGATAAAAACTTTGTATTTGAAAAAAAAAATCCAACTGTAGTGCTTATAATGAGTGTGAGGAGCAGGTGAAACAGTCTAAAAAATCTGCTTGTTCTTTATAAAATATAGAAATGTTGGATAATTTAAGAAGTAGCATGTCAAATCCCTTTATGAGTTTGGATATATGACAGGATTGTGCCACAGGCTTTATATAAGTGGCTTTCAATGTTTTTTAAAATCGATTACTCATCTAAAAAAATTGCTCCTCTTTACAATCTAATCAAGACACACACACACACACACACACACACACACACACACACACACGCATGCACATCCAACCAGTGAAACAAAACTTCCATAATGCAATACTTGCCTTTACTTATGTCATATACTTTGATATTTCACTAATTTTTTCTCTTTTCCTATTTCATTTTTAAATGCTGATTGTGACCTACTAAATTGACTTTATGCTTCACTAATGGTTTTTAACTCCTAGCGTGAAAAGCACTGCTCTATATTAATAATATGAATAAATAAGTGAGTGAATAAGTCAGAGATGAAGCTGCTTCAGTTGGTGGTCCAGCTAGAATTTATTTTAATTGTACTGTAAATTATTTTAATCCTGTTTTTATAGAATCATTAAAGGTCTTATAGGGTAACTTAAATTTTTCATTTATTCTCCAGTGCACTTTATGGGAAAAATTATATAATACAGTAATACTTGTGAACAGGGGTTTGCAGAGCTCTGGGGTGGAAGTAAAGTATGATCTCTGTAAATAAAATGCCTGAAGAGTAAAGATGACTGAAGAACTGTGCTTGAGTGAGTGGTCTAGGAAAGCACATTTAATATGGCTTTGAAAGATGAGTGACGTTTGACAGGTGAGTTCAGAAAACAGCAGTTCACACTGGAAAGGTGTGGTTGGCTTGGGAGATAAGTGAGAAGTAAATTGTATCTAAGTGGCATACAGGAAGATATAGTGGGGACTAGTTAGATGAGATTAAAATACACCAGGCAGCAACATCACATCCTAGTCATTTATTTTATGTGATGAAACTTGAGGTTCTTTTCCAGTGAGTTAATGGACCATTTTTCAAAGAAATTGATTATTTTATCACAACTTGAACAGGATTTCAGAATATCTTTACAGTTTTGAATGTAACTCAGGAAATAAAAGGTAGAAGAAAATTTGTGAGATTATTTCTGTTCTAGACAGCAAGCTCCATAAAGGTAACGTCCTGAGTTTGATTTGTTCATACGTTCTAACTTGGAGCATAGTAGCACTTGAGGTATTTTCTAAATGAATGAATCAATGAGTGAATGTGTAAGAAGGGCACAGGTTACCTTGGTGATGACTCTTGAACTCTTCTTTCCTAAGGTCCTTTGTCCACTGATGTAGTTATTTAGAGAGCTTGCACTGATTATAATCCCAATACGATTCAAATTCAGTGCTCTCTTTCTGTCTTCTTCCTGGGCTGATCTGTCCTCAGTTTCATAAACACTTATTATAATATTCTGTCTTTGTTGTTGCTGTTCTCTTAAAATGTCACCTTTCTCTACACGGTCTTTTAAGTATCTCAGCCAACATTCATGGTGCTCCAAATGAAATTGGCTTCTCCATGAAGCCTTACTTGGGGTACTTTAGCTTTTATAGTACCGTTGATTCTCTTCTTACTTACTACTTATTAAATAATTAATTAAATAAAAGTAATTTAATAAGTGTTGATCACTTAATAAATTTGTATTTAAGAAGATCTGAAAGATGAATAAAAGTACACAATACTAACAAAACAATTAAATAGAATCTTATTTCCTAAACATTGTTAACATTTTGTTGCATGAAATTTCTCACATTTTAGTATGTCTATATTGATGAATTTATACTACAAACATATATATGGATATATACAATAACATATGAATACATATGAATATAAATTGGAATCAAAAGGCACATCCATCTTATATGCTTTTTATTTAATAAAATGTGTTTCTCCTTATTTTCCTAAATATTTCTTAAGTATACCACTTTAATGTCTACAGAATATTTCATAATATTTGAGCACATATTTAATTAATGTTTTTAATTTTGTGAAGAACATTTAGGTTGTTTCCAATTTTTTCCTTTTAAAAAATTCTTTTGTAGACATCCTGATAGCCAAAACTCTATATTTGTGGAATATTTTTACATAAGCAAATAGAAATGAAATTAGTTGGAAAAAGGTTATAAGCATTTTGAATAGTATTGCTAAATACAACAAAGGACAAGTTGCCCCCAACATCCCCAACATTATTGCAATTTGCACTCCAAGCAGGTTATGAATGCTTATTTCTCTCTGTACTTTTCAATCTCAGTCTTAGCATGCTTTAGAGCGTAGTAATTTGAGAGCTGAAAAATGTCATTAACATTGAGTGTGAATTGTTTTTTAACAGGTGGGCTCTAACATTATTACATGTATCTATTTTCCCATTTTCTTTCTTTTGAAACTAGTCGTTCATAGCTTTTGTTTATTTTTCAACTCAGATTTTAATTATTTGCCTTTTGCTTTAAAGGGTCATTAGTTTTTATATGTTTCCTGAACTTCCACGGTACTTGTCTACATGCTCATATAATGTGGACTATATTGTTTATATTATGTGTGTGTGTGTGTGTGGCTGCACACACACATATATATACACACACATACACATACACACACACATGCCCATACGCACCAACTACACCAACTAGATTATGGGATTCTGGGCAAAAATAGTCTTATTTTTCTTTAACTCCTATTCTTTAAGGATCACCGTGGGTAAATGAGTCATGCACTGGGGAATTCACTAGAGCTAGGATAAAAATACCAGCATTTTACTTTGACAGGCTCTTCAGTCTTAAACCTTAGTTTCTTCCCCCCCGAATAAAGAGGATAAATAATACTTTTTCTTCAGAAGTCGGTAAAGAGTAGATAAAATAATTTATGTAAGGCCCTCGAAGAGCGAGCAGCATATTGTGGAAAGTCATGAATATTAATGACCATTCTTCTTATTTGGTTTTTGCTTAGCATTTATCACAATATTTTGGAAACACACCAGGTGCTTAATAAACATAATACATAAGAATAATAACAATAGCCAATTCTGTTGGCTATTGTTAACAGAGCCGACAGTGAAATAGTGAAAATAGTGTTTATTAATTTGTTTTTCAATATAATACTTAGCAAAATTTAGATCAAAGTTTGGTTTCTTCCCTTGTACATTTCATTTCCATTTTATTTAAGGTTTAAATAGTGGTAGACATAACAAATTTTCAATTCTCATGCCCAGGCTGCATGTGGGCATTTTACAAATCACTTCTTCTCACTCTTAGTAAATCAAGAATAACTTTAAAAAAGTACTTTTCTACATTTTCCCTTTCCCACATGAAATTCATGACATCTGCACTGATGGATACTTGAATGGCTCTTCCAAGATAAGGTTGTGGAATGACCTAGTCCAAGCAATTCCATATCTCAATTTGGAATTCTGTTTCAAGGGCTGAATTAGTCAATAGATGTTTGTGACACTTTCCCTTTAGGGATACCTGCTGTTTTGCTATAATTTTCACCAAGCGTGTAATCTTAGAATCACTGAATTTGGCTTTTTTTTTTTTGCCCACATCTTGTTTTGTAACACCGTCACTTAAAGAGCCAGGGAAATTTGGAGAATTCTTTCCAGGGAAGCTGAACAATTTCTTACAACTGCAGGGAAAGTTTTCTCCTTCGACTGATAATGGCTTTGAAAATAAAATCATTTTGCTTTTATTTCTTTATCTTTTTGGACCTGCACAACAAAAATACTTTATGAAATCTATTTTTAATTATTTCCCAATCCCTGTTTGCATTAGAGGGAATCACTCCCATTCAGCTGGCATTCTTTCTCTGGATTCTTCTGTCTTCTCATTCAGTGTCACCTAATCTGGCCAGCAGCAACTATAAATCCATAAATAATGCCACTTTAATAATTCCTTATTGATCTAGACATAGCAGAAGTTTGACCGTGTGCTTACTGGTCCCAAATCATTTTCTCATCCATAGGGATCTTCCTGTAAATTCTCTACTGCTTCCTTCGTAGGTAAAGATAAAATGGAAGATAAATCACCCTTGCCTAGCTATTTCTGTCTCTTCAATTTTCTTAGTTTTAAGAGACAGACAGCTATTTTCTTTACCATTTTTCCTTCTTAGGAGGAAAATCAAAAAGAAATTCTGTCATCTGAGACATTGCTGTCCATTTTCCTGCCCTTCTTTTCATCCCTATCTCACTTGCATTACCTTTTTTAGACTTGAGTTAATCTTCTAACATAAAGTTCTCTCATAACGTCTTTTTTCACATCAGTTTTTTGGGTATAATTTACTTATCACAAAATTTACCCTCTTTCCTAATAATTTTGAGACAAAGTAAAATGGAGGAATAAGAGAAAAAAATATCTTTTTGTTCATATATTTTCTATTCCCACTTTTTAGTTGTTTCTTTGTTGAAAATGAAACCTACTTTTGATATTTGTGTATTTAAAAAAATTTTTTTACATTGTTTCTTACCAATTTATTTCTGTTTTCTTTCACATTGGATCAATGCTTTATTTTGTCTATGATATATCTTTCTGTCTGGTAAATATTTACTTATATTTTATTATTGTACCTCAGATCATTATTATTAATTATTAAAGCTCAGATTTTGGAAGCATTCAATAATTTTATAAACATCTAAGAATCTGTCATTGAAATATTTGATATAGTATTAGCCATACCTAGCAAACTGACAGACTATCTAAGACACCAAGCATAGCACAATAATAGAAACAGGACAAAAATTAAATTATTGCACAATATACATTATAGTCTAATTAAAATACATGCTAGGAATTGTTATTATAGAGAGAAGAAGGATGGCAACTAGAAAATATTGATTTTACAGGATACTAAATTAAAAATATTTCTAGGCTTAGTGAATATCTGGCTTCATGTGCATGCCTACCAAATCATAAGAGGAAACTCGAATATATGTACTAGGATTCATTATTTCACTAAATAAGAAACTATGCATGGAATATCTGCTAGTTCTGAGTCTGATTTTAGGAACTAGTATTACAACGAATAAAGACTGACAAGTTTTGCATATTAGATTTGTACTGTCAGGTATAAAAGACATTACTCACATGTAGCTATTTAAATTAATTAAGAGTAAGTAAAATTAAAAATTGCATCCCTTAGTTTAATTAGCCACATTTTAAGTGCTCATTAGTCACATGTGACTAGTGTCTATTTTGTTGGACAGAAAGGATATAGGGCATTCTCAACATAAGAAATGTACTATTGGAACAGGCTAAATTTAAGACGATGTTTTTATTTTGATAATAAATAATCTTAAACATATAGAAGAGTTAAGAAAATAATATTATAGACATCCATGTTAATTACCACTGAGATGAAATACATTTTGCTCTTTGCCATATTTGTTTTAATGGACTCTCTTTTTAAAAAATAATAAACCTTCCAAATAAGAAAAAATTTATATACCTCCCTCTTTTCCCCTTTCCCTCCCTAAAGGTAACCATTATCGTGAAGATGATGTGAATAACTCATAAGCATGTTTTTGAACTTTTATGACATAGAGATATACCGATGAACAATTATTTTGCACTTTATAATGTTTATATAAATGGCATCAGTTATTTGTAACTTGCTCTTGTTTTGTGGTTGTGGTTTCCATTTAACATTTTATTTTGAGATATAATTCTGTATCTTCAGTTATTTGCTCTATAGTGTTTTCTATACAAAACATCTACCATGTATCCATCCATTTTCTTTTTTTTTCCTTTTTTTTTTTTTTGAGTTGGAGTTTTGCTCTTGTTGCCCAGGCTGGAGTGCAGTGGCACGATCTCTGCTCACTGTGACCTCTGCCTTTTGGGTTCAAGCGATCCTCCTGTCTCAGCCTCCTGAGTAGCTGAGACTACAGGCACCTACCACTACGCCTGGGTAATTTTTCTGTATTTTTGGTAGAGACGGGGTTTCACCATGTTGGCCAGGCTGATTGTGAACACCTGACCTCAGGTGATCTGCCCACCTCGGCTTCCCAAAGTGCTGGAATTACAGGCTTGAGCCACCAAGCTTGGCCCTGTATCCATTCATTTTCTAGATGAGAAACTATTTTAGGAGCTTTGCAACTGCGGTCTAAAATCTATACATTTTCTAGGCTCTCTTGGACTGTCTAACCTCTCTCCCAGGCTTGATAAGAGTTAAACAGCCCACAGACTGTTAAGTCTTTTAAGAAAGTGTACTGCAGAGAATGGAAAGGCATTCTCCCTCCATGGTGCTAATTGATGTTCCACCTGGTGTTGCTTCAGTGGGGGACCCTTTGAGAAGTCTTCCATTTACATTCTGAAAACAGCACAGGGCAGATACCCAACGACATTGCAGACTCAGAGCATCGTGACTCAGTTGATGTTCTTCTCTGGTATTCTGTTTGTTGACTCTTTCCTAAATAAATGGGTCTCTATGTAAATCGAGTCTTAAAAAATAGTTGGCAAAAAAAAAAATTGCACTCATTTCTTGAGGGGAAAAATAAGTCACTAAATTTATGTCAAAATTTCCACTGTACTTGAATATATTTAGCTGCTATCTTTTGATGTTCTGATCTCATAAATTTAAAAGCAACACTTGGATCCTAGTTAGGAAACAGGCAGCAGACATTAGGTCTATTTCTCCTTCCTTTTGCTCCTTCTCTCAAAAGATTCTGTCCTTAATGGAATGTGAAATCAGCCTGGAGATTTTTAACAATTTCCATGTAATACTGAATCTGTGTTCTCCATCCTGGACGTTTAAAGAGTTCCTTTCTGATACTTTCTTCAGGTTACAAACCAAACCTGTTTTTCACCTACAAGACAAGGCTGCTTTTGTACCATTTCAAAGACATGACACTTTGAAAACATTGATGTATTTCATTGCTACATTTCAGATATTTTCACATTTTAGGTTATTGGTTTAGAAAAGAACATTAGCAAATAGGACATTTCAAAAAAGAAAATGAGGAATCAAAGGGGTTTCCATGATTTATTTTTCAAAACAGGCCTGAAGGTAATTTTCACTAATTGTAAACTCTGGGAAGCCCACTAAAAGCACATAATGAAAGTAACTGCTCAATCTGACTCAGTTTAATAGGTTAGTATATACTATATCAGGTTCCTCCTTAGAGCTGGGGTACTTTTTCCTCATTCTTTTCCAACACAACACTTTTGTCTCCAAGTGATGTCTAATGTGAAAGTGTAATGCAGGTAGTGGCACTGAAGTATCCCTTACTCAGCCATTCCTTTCCTTCCACGTATTTACAGAAAACAAGAACTCTTAGGAATACAGTGTTAAGGGCTAGTTTTTTTCTTTCCCTCTGATGGATTGGTTACCCTAAGTTTACAACTGAAAGTAGCAAAAAACTGGTGAAAATAGCCACCATTGACTTTGAAAGAATACAAAGTATCTGCAATCTGCAGACACACACACACATACACACACACACACACACACACACACCAAAAAAGGAAATTCTGGAAAGTAAGCTAGCATTTAAAATGAATTTCACCTTGAGAGCATACGTTGAACATTGTTGACTTTCGTATTCTGTTCCAATGTTATGCAGGGCATAAGAGAATGGAAATAAAGACTAAGGCCTGCATAAAGTGAAAATATATTGGGCAACCTCGATCTCAAGCTTGGAATCTAAAGGACTACTACTTCAAAGAACGGGTGAATGATAAATAAACTCTAATTAGAAGAAGACAACATACCTCTGTCATTGTTCTGGCACTGGTTGGACACACAACTACTTGTGTTGGACACTCAAACTTCCCTTGAGAATCAATAAACAACCAGCTGCCTTTACTTGGCTTCAAGCCCCAATTACTATTATCTTATGCAACTTAAATCATCGTAAGCAGGTAATTTTAAGTAGGTAATAATTTGAGATGACTAAAAAATAAAATACAGTGTTCTCTTGGGAAATCCAACTTTAGCCTATGCATCAAAAAATTCCTGCAGAGGCTTTTCCAAAAAATATAATCTTATAACATAAAATTCGATGTCATATAATAAAACAAGGCACAGTTAGAAGCAGAAAAAACAACAAAGTGCAGAATCCCACCTGTAAGGCCGGTTGCCTTGCTGGGAGCTCGGACGCACCCCCCTCTTTTTTTCCTTTTACAAGCCCCGAGCAAGCTCAAACATGCCCTGAACAAGCTCAGACATGCTCAGGCGTGTTCCCTTCTCCCTTGCTTGCACAGCCTGGTTTTCTCTTAAAGAGCCCAGTATGCAAACAAGGTGCTGCAATCATAGCTTCTTAATAACCAATAGCAGCTAAGCCTTAACAACCAATAGCAGCCGAGTTTTAACAACCAATAGCAGTCAAGTAATTCCAACCAACAACAAGCCAAGTCCTAGGTCAAGGCTTGTAACTTACCCAGTAGCAGTCTTGCTCTCCCACAACCAATCGAGCTGTTTCACTCTCTATAAAAACCCCCGGTCTAAAAATAGACTTTCTAAAAATAGCCCAAGTCACTCCCTATAAAACCCCCTGTCTGAGAGGAGTCTGCGTGACTTCTCCGGGCCCTCCTGTCTGGACCGCAGAACCTCACATGGGAGCCTGAATAAATTCCCTTGCATTGGATTATCTTGGTGCTGGCCTCAGTTTCTTCGTTTTATCCTCGGAAACAAACCTCACACCACCGAAGACCCCATTAATGAAATTATCAAATATCAAATGTAAAATGAGTATGTTTACTGTGTTTTGAGAAGCAGAAAAGATTGACAGCTTGAATAAGGGAAAAAAGACTATAAGGTAGCCAAGCAGATGGGAAAAAGAACCAAATAGAGTTTCATATCTGAGAAATATAATAATCAATTTTTTAAAGTAACCAGAGGGTAACAAGAATAGATTAGATTCTGGTGAAAGTATAAACCGTGATCTGGAAGAAAGATATGAAGAAATACAGCATACATTTATGAGTAAAAAACATCAAAAAATTTTTTTAATCTAACAGACAAGTACCACCAGACTTTAGAAAAACTGGTCTCATTCAGACCATTTTGAGCATAGGTCAATATTGTTCAAAAAAAACTCAATATATTTATAAAAATTATATGTAATATCTAGACCAAAGGGGAAATCAAGATGAACTAAAATAAAGCATATGGATATAGTAAATTGGAAGATCACATTTAATCTTCTAATGGTCATGCAAAAACATCCTTGTAATCTCCAAGAATCACCCTCCAATGAGCCACACGTCTTGGTGCTCACACCTGGTGTAAACCCACCTGCACTGAAAATGGGAAAACTCTGCCTAACCAATAAGAAGGATGCTGCATGACTTCCAAGGCTAGATTTTGTTTCGCAACATCCATCCTAGTTAGGAGGAATGTTCTAGAGTAAGCCAGCTTTCATGTAAGAAGCTCAGTTACCTAAATACCACCATTGTGTAAGGAAGCTCAAGTATATTAAGTGGGGTGGACACTGGGGGAGAGATGTCCAACTATCCCAAGATGTTTCAGTTATTTCAGATAAGGTATTCCATATATCCAGAAATATGATTGCAAATGCTTTCTTGGATATTTCCCTTTCTTAAGCCTTCAGTACCAGCTCCTATCTTGCTGAAAATGCATGTGAGTCTCCAATGTTTGTTCTAAGTCAATCTGTAAAATTGTGAGCATAAACATAAATTATTATTTTTAGCCTAGGGCACTTTGTTATTCAGCAGGAGGTAACTGAAATCACCCTACAATTGTAGGTGAATTAATCTTTACAGACAGACCAAATAGTATCACCTGACTTCCTAAAATTAGTATCATTCAGACCATATTTTGTGAACATGTATATAAGCATAATTAGAAAATAATAACAAAAATGATGCATTTGGAAAAAAAAGTTCAGAACAATGGAGAAAAGAGGAAATCAAGATGGAACTTGAAAAATATTGATAACAGCTATAAATAAGTTACTATATATCAAACTTATGAGTACACTAAACTGAATACAATTTCATTGCTTTAAATTTTCACATTTTATAAAAGTAAAAAAAATGATACTGAATGAAGAATGAATCTGGGTTTAATGAGGAGACAGAACTATATCAGCAATTTGAAGAGAGCACATTTAACATGAAGAATTGTTACCTAAGAAAAGGTGGTGAACTAGTTGGAAGAGCAGAAGACTGACACAACAGGGAGAGTAACTACAGAGAGCAGCTGCTGTCCTTAGTGCTGACTGAAAAAATGAGCAAGGGAAAAACAGAAGCTTCAAAGAGAGGCTCTGTAAAGATAAGACAGCCCTCTGGGAGATGGCAGAGATTTTCCACAGCCACATCAGCTGCCACAGAAATTGCTGGGAGTCACTCACCAGAACCACAAGAACAACGTGCTCTTGTGTTGAAGAACACTGATGAGGAAATCAACTTCACGTCAAACTGAACCGCCATTCCTAGGACTGGGATCAGCCATCCACCCCACAACTTGCTACTACAGAAAAACCAACAGAAAGAAGCGGATAACTTCTCCCTCCAGTCTTGCAGTCTCCTTTGAGAGACCCTTATTGTCAAAACATAACAGGGCCAGCTAGAAAAGAAGAAATTTGACCTGTAGAGTTAGCTTCAGCATCCCAAAAAGGAGTGTGATTTGGGATTGAGAAGCAATAAATTAATAATGAAGATATTAAGGATTTAATATGGTATAACTATACACATGGAATAAACTAAAACTAAAAATATTATATATACTAAGTAATTTCATGGAAATAAATTTTAAAATGTTGATGAAAGTTTCAAAATCACAACTGACTAGTAACTGATGCAAGAAGAAATAGAAAACCTAAATTGCTCTACAGTTAATAAAGAATTAATACTTGAAAATCTCCCTGTGAAGAAAATACCAGGACAAGTAAGTTCCATCAACATTAAGAAAAAACAACTCATTCCTACACAATTTCTTTCAGATAATAATAACAATAGGTTCATGACAAGTATGTTTATATTTTCAAATTAGTTGGAAAATGATAGAAACTGAAAATGAGATGAGAATAGTATGAGAAGCAAAAATTACAGTTTTTTCTCCCTTGACAACATATGAACGAATGTTCTAAACAAACTACAGTAGTCCCCTCCTTACCTGTAGTTTCAGGTTGTGCAGATTCAGCTACATGCTGCACCGTAAAATAAGATGTTGAGAGAGAGAGGCAATATTCACTTAACTTTTAGTAAAATTACATTGTTTTAATAGTTCTATTTTATTATTTCTTATTGTTAATATCTTGCTGTGCTTATTTTATAAATTAAACTTTATCATAGGTATGTATGTATAGAAAAAACATAGTATATATAAGGTTAGGTATTCTCTATAGTTTCAGGCATCCACTGGGGTCTGGGAATGCATTCCTTATGGATAAGGGAAGCCTACTGTGTCAGAAAATGAAATCCATAATAGAAAAAAATCTAGAATGAAGCCAAGTATACATCAGAAATATAACACAATAATTAAATATGGGATTTTATGGAAAATTTACTGTGCAGTAACTAAAATAAAGAGATTATAGCTATAATCTACACCATGAATACATCTCAAAAACAATAGTGAGTAAAGTATGTAATATAAAAACATACACACTTTGATTTTGCTTACATAATGTTGAAAAATAGGCAGAAATAAATAATACATTGTTTAAGTATTTTTACATATATGATGTGACTTAAAAAGTACAAGAAAATTATTGACACAAATATTTATGATAAAAAAAGTTTACCATGGTAAGGGAAAGATGGTATTTCAGAGCCATCAATCTTAATGGCTTGGGGGGGCAGGATTCATGGGTGTGTGTTTCATCAGTGTTCTCTAAACCTGTACACATGTGTTATATAAACTCTTTTGTATGTATTAAGTATTTTGAAAGAAAAAAAAGAGAGAATCAGAGAAAAGAGATTTATAAATTTTGAGGGAGGGAGGGAGGGAAGAAGGGCGAGAGGGAGAGTGGAACCATGCAGTATAGCTATTACAGTAAGAAAAAAACTAGATTTTGGGTTAAATCCTAACTCTGCCACTTACTAGCTATGAGACTAGAAAGTTTACTTCACCTTTCTGAATTTAGGTTGCCTCATACATAAAAAATATTGACTTTGGAGCACTCTAAGAGGATTAAATGAGATGTTTTTTAAGTGCTTAGCAGCTAGTAAATGCTCAATAAATTATAGCTATGCTTCCTATATGTTATAGTCTTTAATCTTTTCATTTATGAACATTGATGAAACATCATTATTTACCAGACTATGTACTAAGCTTTACAAATAAATAAAACAGATACAGTACTTGCCCTTGTGGCATTTATACTCTAACAATGGAGGAGAGGCTAAGCAATCACATAAATGGATATGAATAAATAAATTGTTATAAATAATAAGAAAGTAACATGAAAGGTAGAGAAGAAATTTATTTAGATTGAGAGAATCAAGGGAAGTCTTCTCTGAGCAAGTGACAGTAAAGAGATTTCTGAAAGATGGTTTTATATATCTCCCTATGTTAAAGTGTCTTACAGCCCAGGAGCAGTGGCTCACACACCTCTAATCCCAGCACTTTGGGAGGCTGAGGCAGGAGGAATCAATCAAACCCAGGAGTTTGAGACTAGCATGGGCAATATAGTGAGATACTGGTGGCTTGTACCTGTAGTTCAAGTACTCAGGAGGCTGAGTGGGATAATTATTTAGGCCAGGATGTTGAGGCTATAGTGAGCTGTGATCGAGCCACTGCACCACAGCCTGGGTGACACAGCAAAACCCTGTCTTTTGTAAAATTTAAAAATAAATATTTAAGTAAATAAATAAAGTGTCTTATTCAGCTAGATCCCTGTCAGCCTTTAAATCTCAGTTTAAATGACATTTTTGTAGCTTGGAATTCAATACCTACTCAAAAAACATACGTTAATATTGCCATGTGACTGTTAAACTCTGTAAATTCTTATTAATTTTCAGATTTAAATGGCATATTATTGTGTTTTACACATAGAAGGTGATCAGCATAATCTTCTCAACATTAGATAACAGCATTTAGAAAATACATGCTAGATTTCCTACACATATATTCCTCAGCACTTATAGGTTTACTTTAAAAAAAAAGAAAAGAAAAAGAATCCAGTTATGGACACTTAGGAAGGCACATTCTGAAAATAGTGATTAAGATATTAAAAAATTAATGAAAGCTGCAAATAAGGCCTTCCTCCATAAATTGCCAATTACAATCATTCGGCCTTTGGTTATATAATCCTGACTAGAATTACTTTTGCTTTTGGACCCAAATCCCTAGAGTCTTATGATCTTGGCTGGAGCAGACAGAGTAAAATTATTGTGTGTGAACCTCCTAAATTCTGAATACAGCATTTTCTCACTTACTACTCTCACAGGTCTGGAAGGTAATGGGAAAGAAAGAAAAAGAAGGCAGTTTGAACACCGGGTTCATTAAAAACAAAACATAAAGTTCAAGTTGCATCTTGAACTTAATCAGTTGTAATAGTATTTTCCTTCAGCTATATAAAAGAAATTTCTCTAGATTTAGGCACTAGTATAAGCAGAGATAAAAAAGTGAAGCATTTACTTAGAAACTTCTATTCGCCTTTCCATAATAACTACCCACACTGATAGAGGAGCCTAAAGCAAAGGGAGGTGTTTTAATACCTGCTTAATAAAAATCTCCTACTTAGAACATTGGATTGTACATCAAAAAACTAGTGCTTCCCAAGAGACGTGTACCATCTTGAGGATATAGCTCCACACTGCGGCACTTGTTTTTCTTCACGCCGTTGCAATGCAGTGCTTCATTATAGGATAGACGAGAAGAAAAAAACAGAAAATATGAAAGTAAGATATTAGAATTGGGCCAAAGATTTAAAACTTGGAAAAAAGCAACATTCTGGACCTTGTAGCTGCCTTCTCTCCCCTCCCAAGATACAAAAACCAAAGCAATCAAGCAAGCAAAATACTTCCAGATAAATGAAAATGATATGCATTTGGGTTCCTTACTTATGTGCATGGAGGATTTGCCTATTAATTTAGTTATGTGTTGAAAATTAAAGTTCTGTCTCCTTATGGAGGCATTTAACATCAGTGGTTAGTTCTGTCTCTACTTATGTATATCCTGGGGCTGAAATAGAGTTTAGGAGAACATTCCATGTCACTTTCTGATTCTGGAACTCCTTGGATTCTACCATTTCCTTTAACAAGAATGATTGGGAAATCATTATTGGCCCCTTAGAAAGCACAATTCAGAATTCACTGGTTTCAATAAATGAGATACTTCTTGTTATCATGGTCACCGAATAGACTTCAAGTTCCCATCAGGGGAGGATTAAATATGTAAGTGTGTGTTTGTGTGTGTGTGCATATGTGTGCATGCATGTATGTGTGTGTGCATACGTGTGTATACATGCACATGTGTGCAAATGCGTATGTGAACCTAAACTTGTGCTTTGGCTTAGGAAGAAAAGCTTCTCAGTTTCCATGAAAAAATAGGTACTTTTTTGCACATGCACACATACAAACACACACGTTTAACTTTCAACGTTGTCATTCTGGGCAAAGAAGAGACTTGTGAGCTAATGGTAGTGATGATGGCTCCCAGTCACCCAGACTGTTGCCCACCTTCAGCCTTTTGGCAACAACATCATCATCATTATTCGTAGTCACAACAGAAAATAATTAGCATGTCTTGAGTCTCGTCCCACAAAGCCAGAGGCATTTTAATTAGGACTTTATGTATATATGTATAATTGATATACATGAAATAACATACAGTGAGGTCCATGCTAAGGCAAGGAATCAGTGAGATACAACTAGAGCTTTATGAATACTGCCAACCACACAAGATAACACAGATTTTGTGGCAAAACTTGCAGCTTCTTGCATTCCATCATCACTGGTGCCCTTCATTTTGGCACCCCCACTTCTTGCTATCCTCCCTATTCCTCTCCCACAATCCTGAAACCAACCTGAAGCTGCCAGTTTCCTCTGTGGTTGACCTTTCATTCCCCATTTGCAGCTGAGAGACCTGCAAGGGTCCCAGTCCCACTATGAACTGTGTGTTTCAGAAAGCCACTGGAGCCCTGACTGCTCACAGAAGTCACACAGATGATTGAGTTAATACACATTTAAAAGGCTCATTTCATGATCTTGTGTATCCTTTCAAGTGCATATAGAAAAAGTCCTAGGAGTTTATTTCTTTATTTAACAAATATTTATCATATATCTACTATGATGAAGCCATTGGCCTATTTCCTGGAGACATAAACTCTATTCATTCTTCTTCATAAACATTCAGCTGGAGCCAATTACTGACATTAAAATCATATCATTCATTGCCATTTTTTCTTTTTTTTTCTGTACTATATTTCATGACTCTTATACATGAAAATCCTCCTTTTGTTTTTTCTCTGCCTAAGTACAAGCCATCCTTTTTCTCCTCAGCTTTATAGAGGTACAATTGACAAATAAAAATTACCCATATTTAAGATATTCAATTTGATGTTTTGATATACATGTACATTGTAAAATGATTTACCACAATTAAGCTAATTATATTAATAATGTCACATAATTATGATATTGTGAAGTGTGATTAGAACACTTAAGATCAACTCTGTTAGCAAATTTTAAGTATACAATGATATTGTTAACCATAGTCACCATGCTGTAGGTTAGATCTCTAGAACCCATTCATCTTGTATAACTGAACCTTGTACTCTTTGACCAATGTTCCTAATTTCCCCACCCCCAGCCCCTGGCAACCACCATTCTCCTTTCTGCTTTTATGAGTTCAACAAAAGATAACAAGTGTTGGCAAGGATATGAGAAAAAGGAACACTGTTGGCGGGAATGTAAATTGGTATAGACATTTATGGAAAACAGTATGGAGATTCCTCAAAAAATTAAAAATAGAGCCACCATATGATCCAGCAATCTCACTTATGAGTATATATCCAAAAAAATAAAGTCGATATCTCAAAGAGATATTTGTGTCCCCCATGTTTATAACAATATTATTCACAATAGCCAAGTTGTGGAAACAATCCTAATGTCTGTCAACAGATGAAAGAATAAACTGTGGAAAATACGTGTATATATACCTACAAACACAATGGAATATTATTTAGCCTTAAAAAAAGAAGACTATCCTGCCATCTGCGATAACATGGATGAACCTGGAGGACATTATGCAAACCGAAATAAGCCAGACACAGAAAGACAAGAACTGCATGATCTCACTTACATGAGGAATCTAAAAAAGTCAAACTCATAAATGCAAGCCATTCTTAAAATCTCAGTTTCAATGCCAAGTCCATGAAGTCTTCTCAGATCACCCCAATGAGAAATAATCTTGCTTTGATAAAAAATTCCAATGCCTTTATCGTTTGTTTCACTCATAAGGGACATTAAATAATCCTTTCCCCTGTAGTGTGGGATAGACCTAGTGAATTACTTCTAAGGGACAAAATTTGGCAAAAGTGATACAATATCACTTCTGAGATTAGATTATAAAAAGGGTGGCTTGCATACCTCTCTCTCTCTCTGTCATTACTCTCTCTCTCTTTCTCTCTTTCATAGAAGCAAATTGCCATATTGTGAACTGCTATAATGAAGACATATCCTTGTGCTAAGAAACAGAAGCCAGTCTCAGGCCATAACTAGGGAGGAATTGAATCCAGCCGTCAACACTGTGAGTCAGCTCAGAAGTAGATTTATCTCATTTGAGGCTCAATATAACTATAGCTCCAACTAACATCTTTTTTGTTTTTTGTTTTTGTTTTTTTGAGACGGAGTTTCACTCTTGTTGCCCAGGCTGGAGTGCAATGGCACGATCTCAGCTCACCACAACCTCTGCCTCCCAGGTTCAAGCGATTCTCCTGCCTCAGCCTCCCGAGTAGCTGGGATTACACACATGCACTACCATACCTGGCTAATTTTGTATTTTTAGTAGAGACAGGGTTTCTCCATGTTGGTCAGGCTGGTCTCAAACTCCCAACCTCAGGTGATCCACCTGCTGCAGTCTCCCAAAGTACTGGAATTACAGGTGTGAGCCCCTGGACCTGGCCCCAACGAAGATCTTAATTGCAGCCACATGAAAGAGACAATGGGCAGGAGGATCTAGCACATTCACACTTGGATTTCTGACCCACAGCAAATGTGAGATAACTGTTCTTTTAAACCATTTAGTTTATAGAAACTTTTTTACAAAGCAATGGGAATTGACTCTAACCTGCAAGTGTAGCTCTTTGTATAATAGAGTATTTCATTCATTCATTCATTCATCCATCCATCAAATATTTAGTGGGCATCTACTATTTTTTCTTTTAAATGCTGGGTTAGGCAAGGTGAATCAGATATCAACTTTGCTATATATTATATATGTTGTTATACTTACATATATAATTTAAAAATATAAAATGGATATGAATGTGCATAGTTGCATGTCTTCTCTTCATTTAAGCCCAAGCCTCACAGGATGGGCCTTTGAAAATATATTTTTTATGAGGTGCATATCAATGCATCAATGAAGAAGTTAAATAGTTAAATAAATATTTAAATTTATTACTCTTCTACTGATGGTATTTTGGTTTCTGGTTACATTTCTCTTCATACATATAATTCTAGTCTCTGAATATTTCCATAGGATAGCTTTCTAGGAGTGACCTTATTGGACAAATGGACTTCGGGCATTTTTAAACCTTTTAATAACTTTTCAAGTTGGATGCACCAGTTTATGTTTTCTGCAGTAATGTATGAGTAAGCATTCTCCCAAGTTTTATTTTTAGCATCTACACATGGACTGTTAGGTCAAAGTTAGAACTGACCATGCAAAGCAACCTAGAGTAGCAAGTTTTAAGCTTTTCATTCCTGCAGTGTGTTTGGAAACACTATGGGCTATGACAGACAAATGAGCTTGAAGAGCTCAAAGAGTTTTTCCTCAGGTGTCCTGAGATATTCTCGTTGAACAAGCATTGGGTTTGAAGGCTCTTGCTCAAGGTAAACACTTTCATAAATGTTACTGATGAATGACTGACTGCACCAGACTGGTGATGATAAAGGTGAACTCTAGGAAAAGACACACACACACACACACACACACAGAGAGAGAGAGAGAGAGAGAGAGAGAGAGAGAGAGAGAGAGAGAGAAACAGGGTTTTCATTTACTTTAGCCAAATCTTCTGTGGTTGAATACATCTGCTGTTTTTCCATTGAAAACAAAACATTTTTGGTTGGATGTGAAAATCTATGTCATGAAATGCCCCTAAGAGAACAAAACATGTATCAGGTGATAATGGATGTTATTACTAGAAGCAACATTTTTTTCCTTTCTTTTTTTTTCCTGGCTCTAACTCAACCATAGTAAATTTTAATATGTGTGTCAGGTTTCCTGCAATTTATATAAAATGAAACTCTTTGGGGAAGATAACAGCCGAATGTCCATATGATTTCATGCTGCCGTCTCAACTTAGATCTAAAGCTAATGTCAGTTTCTTGTACTTTCTCCTGGGGAGATGTCAACAGAATATGCTGGTTCAAAATAAATGTGTTCCTGTGACTGGTATTTCTGATGGACCTGGCTGCGTTTCTGCTCCCAGCAATCACCTCCTTCTGTGATCACAAGAAAAATAGGCCCATCTTTTAAGACAGGAATAATTTTTGCTTCACTGAGTACTGTTTCTAAAGTTTTTTTAGTATCAAAATCTATTGGTTAATCTTTCTGTCATATCATATTATGCAAAGAAGTTTACTGTACACTGGTTCCCAAAACAAGTCCTGAAGTCTAATGGAATAGGATTGGTTCTTGAAGATTTCAGAACCAAATAATTATTTCTCTTATTTTTCTAGTCTTCTGAATTTGCTTCTCCCAGCTATCATTCTTTTGCTCTTTTTACTACCTGAGCGTTGATATATACATATTTGGAGGCATCATGAGATATACCACCAATGCGTATTGAAAGAGTGTATATTTGACCTAAAATAACTAGAATGGTAGAGGATGTCAGTCCATAGTCAATAGATGACCATTGAAATAGCCATGGCTTTGCTGTTTGGATAAGTCCAAGTTAGGAGAGCAGATAAGAATGACAGTCTTTCTTCAAAAGGCTAAAGTGTGGTCAGGTGGGCATGTGAAGCTACTTATGTTGTATGATACAGCAAAGGGAGCTAGTATCAACAAGCGGGTTCTATCTCCTAAATATCTCTTAAGCCTATTTCTCCTCATCTCAACTCCCTGCTGCTCTAGTGTATGCCATTTGAGGCTCTTGCTGGACTACTACCACAGCTTCATAAGTGATCTCCCAGTTCACTTTTGCTTCCCTCCAATTCATGTCTTTCCTCTGCTTAAAACCCTCCAATAACTTCACATCACTTTAAATACAGAGTTCAGAGTCTTAGGTGGCCTACCTAGTCCTGAATAATTCTGTCCTTTTCCCGCTTCCAGTCCCATTGCTTTGCCCCTTAGTCTTCGCTTCTCCTGCAGTGGGGTTCTTTGAGGAAGTGAACACTCATGCGTCTAGGTAACTTCATGCTGCAGCCTTGGCAGCATATTTAGTTTCCTCTAGTTTTTGAAACTCCGGGTATGTTTATCCTTTGGTTGGAACTGCCCGTTCTTCTTCAAGCACTTCCTTGGTGCTCCTCCTTGTGCCATCTAAGCCATACTTACCCTTTGGGCTTCATGCATGCTCCTCCCTTCCTCTCCAGGCTACTTCCTCTCTACTACTTTTCCCGTGCTTTCCCTGTAATGATGTGCACAGTGTCTATTTTCCCAGCTTCCTGAGCACTCTGTAAAGGAAGATGCTGCTTTTCTTACCCACTGCTGCATTGCAGCACCTACAATGGAGTGGAGATGCTTACATGATACATACATACATACATACATACATAACTGTTGAGTGAAAAACTAAAAGGAAAGAATAAAATCAAATTTTATTTTTTCTATTTGCAACAACTCTAACACTGAAAGTTTTTAGCTGATAAATTGGACAAGTTTTTGGTGGGGGTGTTGTCCTTTACTAGAAATATTCCCATAGACACTAAACAATCTCTTGGTAGAAACAATGCAATGGCATATAAAAGACCTAGTAGGATAACTGCACTGTATCTTTTAATTGCTCTTCCAAGTCAGGTGATTTGTAAATTATTTTGAAGCTGTGTTTGGGGGCTGGAGGTGAAGTAATGTGAATAAAAAGATTAGTAAGAAAGAGATTAAACTTTTAGCTAAAAATGAATGATTTGAATGTTTGGTTCTCTAATTTTCATGAGAAGGTTTGTGCATGTATGGATGCTATGTCTTTGATCATGGATGAAGGTGATAGTCACTCATTCATTCATTCATTGAACAAAGGTTTCCCTCATGGGAACATGGCAGAGAACAAGAAAATAATGTGCTTCCCCTCGCGAAGCATCTATTCCAAAGGATAATAAACAACAAATACGTGAATAAATAAGGTAGTAATTAATAATGAATAAGAATGAGATAGGAGGGTGGCTTCCTTAATCATAGAAGATGTATGTAAGAAGGCAGTATTTGAGATTTGAATGACAAGAAGGAGAAGTTGTGCAAAGATCTGAAGAAAGAAAAAGACGGGTAGAATGGACCCCTAGACAAAGGCCTTAAGACAGAAGTAAACTTGGCATGTTGAAATGGGAGAAGGAAGGCCAGTGTAGATGGCACAGTGTGAAGAAGGAAAGGGCGGTACAGAACGAGGTTGCAGCAGTGGTTGAGACAGATCAGGTGAGGGTTTGTAGACTATGATGAGGAGACTGAATTCCATGATAATGAACTGAGCAGTCATGGAAGTTTTGAGTAGAGGACTTACCTACTCACAGTTTGAGTTTGCCTTCCTTTCCTTACTGTAAAAACCTTTTAGACTCCTCTACCCTGTGGCTCAAGGTAGGATTTTCTGACTTTGCTCACACATGTTCCTCTATTCCTAGTTAGAGGGGAGCTCTGCTTATACTACCCAAAACAATTCCAAAATAATATCTTCTCAAAGTATTGGCTTAAAGAAAAGTATTTTTGGAAGCTGGAAACATTGTGCAAAAGCTCAACATTGAAAGTAAAGACAATAACAACAAAAAGCTATTTAACTGATATGTCAACTTCTACATTTTTAAATCTTCCACCCTCTTTTATGTATTTCTAGAGAAATCATCATTTCTCCCTCAGGACCTTTTAAATAGCAGGTCAACTTCATATAAAATGAAAGAAGTCAACCTCATTCTGCATGACTACAAAAATTCCAACCCCTCAGAATATATCTAAATATTTCCAAAGAGCGCTTACATGTCCTGGTTGATTTTTATCATTCTTGCTCTGAATTGTAACTTCTAACTCCTCACCCTCCCATTTTTGGATGTTTGTCTCTAGTTCTCCTTGTCATTTAACTCTCTTCTCTTTGTTTTGCTTAAAATATTGGCATAGCACCTTCCTTTATTTCCAAGATAGTGCTAGCAAGAGACTGAAACCAAGTTGCAGCAGGATAGTAAACTTTACTTGAAAATTGAATATATATAAAGCCATGTTAATTGAGATGAGAACAATTTGACTCAAAACTACTAGACATGACTGTTCCCTGAACTGGTCATCTCTCATCTGTCACAGGAAACTCCTTCTGGATGGTGTGCACTGTGGCTCCGGATTGCCATCCTGTTGATGACGGCTTCTTCTCATTCTCTCATTTTGTCTCTTCCACCAAAAAATGGACCCCGAACTTTGTTTTTTGATCTATAAAGAAATCTGCATTTTTTTGTTAATGTCCTTGCTGTGACTTGAATTGTATCTTCCCCAAATTCCTGTGTTGAAATCACAATCCCTAGTACTTCAATGTGACTGTATTTGGATATAGCATCTTTAAAGAGGTAATTATGTTGAAATGACGTCATTAATGTGGGCCATAACCCAATATGATGGAAGTTCTTGTAAGAAGAGGATTTTGGAAGGAGAACACCATGTGAATATAAAAACAGCCAAGGAAAGATACTTTAGAGAAAACGAACACTGACATTTAGATTTTAGGCTTGTAGCACAAAGAGCTATGGGAAAATACATTTCTGTTGTTTAAGTCACCCACTTGGTGATATTTTTGTTATGGCAGCCCAGAGGTCTAACACAACCCTCCAGCCTCTTTCCATACCTCTTAATTTTTTTTTTTCAGAGTTGTACTTTTCCTCAATGAAACACATGTTACTAAACCAAGCAATTATTGTCATTGTCTGTAGTTTTTCTATTCCATTACCTCTATCCATGGTAGAATTAACTAATATCAAATAGGTATTTTAACTGCACTAGTATGACCAAGAAGGCTTTCTAAGTGATCACTTGGAAGAAAACAAAGAATCTGTCCTAGAGATTTGTTCATGTCACCAGGAAAATTTTTGGCATTCTCATAGGAGCCAGATTACTTCCTGTGTTTAGCCATCACTGCCTCAGAAGTATTGATGTTTGGTTTCAGAGCATTCCATTATTTTCCTTTATAAATTCAGGCTTGAGCTTTTCCTAAGCTCTAAAAGCACTCATTTACAAATATTGATACCTTTGGCCTGACAATCAGCCCAGAGCTTTTCACACCTTTCTGTTAGTGTCCTCCAAGACTGCCAAAGTCAGCTCAAGCAAACTGCAGCTGGCTGAGCAGCATGCCAAAGCCAGGCACAGAGGTCACAGCTGTGTTCTCTGCTTCATCAGCACATGAGCCAAGTGGAAGCTGCCCCTAATGTCTTCCCCTTCCAGCCAGGTCGGTCTCAATTCCACATGCTTATTAAAGCCTTATAGAAATATTTCTGTTTCACGTCTTATGCTAAGGACTTGATATTTTATTCCATTCGGTCCTCACCACAACCCTCAGATATAGGAGTTATCACATTTTATGGATGAGGAAATGGAGGTTTGGAGGATTTAAATGGCTCACCAAAAGTCGCAGGCTGGTAGTGCGGGGTTCTTGTGTTAAGGTTTACATGCTACAGAGTCCTAGCTTTTTATCCTTCTGTTAGAATCATTGTGAGCCTTTCCTGATTTCTTTAGGCTTAATCATTACTCCCTTCTATTAACTTTTATAACAAATATTGCCATAACCACTCAGTGCTTAACTGTGGCCCACTTAGAATTGTTCTTTGTTTATTTAATGTGTGTTTGTCTGGTGTCCCCAGTTACGTTATCCTTCTTCTGTGATAGAAACAGTACTAACAGCTATTTTATGTTTACTCCCATGCAATTTTGCACTCAGTGGAAACTCTGTGCTGCTGATTTCCTAGAAACTCAAGGAAATCTTATGAAATTATTTTTTGGAATGTCTTACAATAACAAACACCAAACAAGGGGTAATTTGGTGAAATTTTCTGAGAGGCAATACAATATAAAGGTAAGAGCTGTTGCATATTATTCAGAATATCACAATTTCAATTTCAACTCAATTTTTGCTGTCTCTTTTGTTCTAGAGAAGTTACCTTAGCCCCTCTAAGCCTCAATTTTCTTATCTGTAAAGTGGGAATAAGTCACATTTCAGTGACTTGCTATGAGAACTAGAGGTGAGACTGGGCATGAGATGCTTCCTAGATTATAAAGTGCTATCACATACAAGACATTATATACTTCAGAATTTGTAGTTCTGTCATAAATCTTCACTTATAATAAATGGCATCTTTCAATGATTTCATTTTCTCCATAAAAAAAAAAAAACACGGGTGGTCTACAAAGTTTCTTCTTATTTTAACACTCTATGAATTTCTCCTTATGGTGATCGTGAGAATGTGTGGGATTGGCTGGGGTGGCTGTGTAAGCCAGACCTTCCAAAGTGAGAACTGATGCCTTATATTCAAAGGGCTTCTCACTCACATCCCACTTGCCAACCAAAAGGATCCCATCGCATGTGGCGGCTGTTTGTATCTTCAGGGAAGGGGTGGTGTGGTTATATGAAATGCATTATCACCAGTGCAGATGGAGAAATGCCATTCTCCATGACTTTGTGGTTCAATGACTTTCTTTCCCTCATAGTGTATATCAACTCACAACTGTATGCTGATGTCTTTGAACTCTTGCCCCCAAAATAAAAAAGTAAAATCTGAAGAGAAACATTTTCTCACTTTCTTTTAAAGTGCAGTTGTTTTAAGATTACTACCCCCGTATCCCCCAACACAAATTCCTTTCATTTTTCTCTTCTCTTGACAAAGAGAGTGGGAATGAGGGCATGTTTAACAGAGGTGGAAATGGAACAAACATATATTCACAAACTAACTGCTAAAATGCAGTTTTATTTTCTATCGAACAAAAGCTCTGAGAGTGCTAAAAGGGTCTGGAAAATTTCCCCCAATGGCACTAGGTATGAACATGAATGTGTTTGTGACTCTGTATTTCATGATCTTGCTGCAACTTCCTGTCTTGACTACGTTGAAGCAAAGTAGGCCATGCAATTGCAGAGGTTTGGCTTCTTCTCTAGGAAAGATGGCAGTTAGAACTTTTACTAATAAAGTGCTCAACTACTGAAGCTCTCTTTTCTTCAGAGAAAGTGGTTTTTAAATATTTTAAAATACCAAATTTCTTTCCAGATTTCCAGAAATGTAAAAGCTAAATAGAAGGTCAAAAGAGTTGAATTGACTTTGGGGAGCACAGCACCCAAGAGTGCAAGCTATTTTTCTCCGAGTTATCTTTTGAAACACAGATTATTTCACAGATTATTCAACTTCTTACCAGCAAACTGTGCTGGCTCCAAAATATTTATAAAAACAAATAGTTGACATTCTGTGCTTTGTGTTTCAAGATCCTCCATAGTTTTTCTCCAAGCAACTACCTTTCTGGTCATATTCCTTTCTCTTAATCCTCTAGACATTCTACATTTGGCCATACTGTCTCTTATCATTTTCTTCAACCATTAAGCAAGTTAACACATGCTAGGCTTGTGTTAAATGTCCATTAGTTTTATTCTTACACATTTCACAGGCTTTTAATTTGAGGAAGATTCTTTTACTAATTTCATAGTAATCTGCTTAGTCCATGAAGCTCAGATGAAGCTTACTCACTTTCAAACTTAGACACATGCTCCAGGCCTAATAGAGTATTCCTTTCACTGCAGAACAGGGATCAGTCTGTGAATGGAAAGAAGATCCAAGCTGGAACAATCCAATTTTTCTCTAAGACACTGGACAAAGTTAGTTGGGGAGACTGTCTTCTGGGAGATTTTGAATATAAAGTTGATGCGAGCTAGAGCTACAGTATCCTTTGCTCCCACCAGCAGGAGAAAAAAAGTAGAGTTAAAGGAAAGAAAAATAATTATGATGATGATATTTGAATCATTAGACCTAGCAAGCCTATATCTCACTTCCTAGGATGTGAGTAGACACATCCCATTATTTTTTTATTTTTTACATTACTTTAAATTCAATTACGGTTACTTGAAAGCAAAATAATTCAAATTAACCCAGGAGTATTCAAATAAATTGTCCCAGTAGTGTCACTTTTCTCTAATAAACAATTGTATCTCTGAGGAAAACCACTGTAGTCAATGGGAAATCTAGCCAGCTATTAAGACAAAGAAAAACAATTGTCAAAAAATAAGTTGTGTAACAATCTATAACTTTATGCCTTCGCTTTAACTCCGGCAAGTCCTTATTGATGAACTCTTTCCTTCTCCCAAGTTGGCCACATTTTTCCTCCCTCCACTGCCACTCCTATGACTCAAATCATCACCTTCTCTCACTCCACACCAGCAGCAGCCTCCAGCTGGAGTCTTGCCCTGTAATCCCTTCACACCTGGTCCTCTGCCCAAGGCCAGGATAATTTTGCTTAAAGAGTCTCATCATGTCAATCCTTTGCTTGAATCGCACTTCACTGTTTTCTGTTACTCTCAGAAGAAAGTCTGAATCCCTCAGGTTAGTTGACAAGAGTCTCCTTTCTGTCAGTTTCTGTCAAAACCACCTTTTAAATGATTCCTTCTCCTTTGGGGTGGTTGAATAATGCCTCCCCAAAATTTAGATCCATCTGGAACTTCAGAATATGACCTTATTTGGAAATAAGGTCTTTGCAGAAGTAATTAAAGTAGATATAGAGATTATATTGGATGAAGATGGGATTAAATCCAATGACAGTGTCCTTAGAGGAGACACAAATGTAAATAGAGAGATACAGTGGAAAAGATAATGTTAAGATAGAGTCAGAGACTAGAGTGATGCATTTGCAAGCCAAGCGACCCCAAGCAAGGATTGCCCAGAACCCAGAGAAGCTGGGGAAAAGGCATGGAACAGCCTTTTCTCAGAGGCTCCAGAAGAAACAATCCGTGTACAAATTGATTTTGGATTTCTGGCATCCTGAACTTACTGTTGTTTTAAGCCATCCTATTTGTGTGACTTTGTTAGAGCAACCATAGGAAACTAAAACAACTTTCTTTAGGTATCACTAGCTATGGTGATACATCCTGTATCACTAGATTAAATCAAGTGTCCCTTAATGTGTTGCCATAGAATACTTTTTCCTCCTCGGTATGTTTAAATTTTCTGTTTGCTTGTCTTCTAGTAGATTATACCACATGGGGCTCTCTCTTTCACTGTTTTGTGCCTAGGACCTATCAAGGTGCCCAGTAAGAAACCAGCTTCCATAGCATACTTTTATTGATTTTTTTATATCATAATCTCTTTTGTTCTTTGGCATCTAGTAAAGTGGCTGATATATACCAAATGCTCAATAAATGTTTTCTCAGTAATGGTTTCTGTCAGTTGATTTGTGTTGTTAGCCATAGTACAACCCATTAACTGGGGTTCCCACAAATCCTGGTCCTTACTCACACAGAGTAAGTGGAGAGCTCACACAGAGGGGGTTCTATTTGTAGAGCCCTCAAAAATTCCATAGTTCTTTCTTACACATAACTGAAGGTGATTGTGCAAAAACTCTCTCAAGAATGTTTAGGTAAGCAGGTGTACTTATCCCCAATTTATAGAGTCAGAGGAGAGGGAGCCAAATCTTATACCTAGGAAATGACCGTAGAACTGAGAAGTTCTAATTCTGAATCCATCATTCCTGCCACTGAATCCTAAGACCCTCATTAATTTTGGAACAAAAACATTGTAGTCCTTCAATTACCCATTAAACAAAACTCTTTGTTCTTCTTTTTTTGAGACAGAGTTTCGCTCTTGTCGCACAAGCAGGAGTGCAGTAGTGCGATTCTGGCTCACCACAACCTCTGCCTCCCAGGTTCAAGCAATTCTCCTGCCTCAGCCTCCTGAGTAGCCGGGATTACAGGCATGTGCCACCATGCTCAGCTAATTTTTTGTGTTTGTGTATTTTTAGTAGAGATGGGGTTTTGCCATGTTGGCCAGGGTGATCTTGAACTCCTGACTTCAGGTGATTCACCCATCTCAGCCTCCCAAAGTGTTGGGATTACAGGCACGAGCCACTACATCTGGCTACAAAATTATTTTAGTGATTCTTGTGATAGATAAAGGGAAGACTTGGGAGAATTTAAGCGAGATGACAGGGAGTGTGGGGCAGTGGGATTCTAAGGGCATAAATCCCAGGGAAATCTCAAGTGGCAGCAGACAGCCATGGTTGTTGAAAGAGCTCTTATTAGTTTTTCTGGCTCTTTCTGAATGTGTCCTACCTCATTAGAAATATATTATGGAGCCAGCAAACCAGTAGGTGATATGAAAACTAAATGGAGAGAGAGGTGGAGGAAAGACTGGAGAGTGCATACTTGTGCTAAATAAAATAAGAGGGAATGCAATTGTGCATCACGATGAATAAGTAGTCTACAAAAGCCATGGGGTTGGCCAACGCTGAGAACAAGAGCCATTGAGAGTGAAAAGCAGAGCACTCTGGGAATGGAGAGGCAGTCAAAAATAGCAAAATGTTCTTGCTTTCAAAATTTCCACTTGAGGGGTATTTGAAGGCTAGTCAGGCCTGGGATTTCCAGGTATCTTTGAGATAAATAAATGATGTTTGCTCGCTTTGCACGTGGATGCTGAGAGAATAAAAACTTTTTGTATTATGAAGAAAAAAACATAGAATATGTTGAAACAGGATATGCTCTTTGGAGATGGAAAAACACAAGGCAGTGTGTATGTTAAGTAGTTTCAAGCAGGAGGCGCAGAGGAGTCTCCACACATTTTTACTCTGGGTGGTACACTGTGTGACTAAACGCATCAGCTTTGCAGTTAGACTGACTTAGCACAAATCTTGAATCTATTACTATTTCACTTGTATCGTCTTGGACAAGTTACTCCACTTCTCCAGGTCTCAGAATTCTCATCTGTAAAAACAGGACAAACGATATACATAATTCACAGGTAAAAGTAAAGGGAATTACAACATAAATGATGTAGAATAGTGTGCAGCACACAATAAGCACTCGATACATATGCACCCTTATTTCTAATATCTATTTTATGTGGATTCAGCCATAAAAGTAGAAAGGTGAGAGAACAATATACACAAGAGTCAAATGCTCAGACTGTCGGGACAGGTAGACCCTTCCCCTCATTGGCGGCTCACTTCTGGGAGTGATTTAACTTCTGTAAGCCTAATTTCTGCTTTGGTAAGATAGGATAAGATGACAACAGGACCTTTCTCATAGGTTGTTGTGTCATGTGAAGCACTTGCTTTGTTTCCTGGCACATAGTACAAGGTCTACAAATAGTAGCTATTATTATCACAGTGTTGGGATTAGGCATTGGCTGTGCAATCAGCATGCTTTAGTAAAATATGATATGTTAAGCAGTGAAGTTTTTATTTCATGGGTCACTAAGAGAATAAGCTGATTTAATTCAGCCCTTTAAAGAAAAACAAACAGAAAAAACAAAACCAATCAACCAAACAGCAACAGAAACAAAGGAATAATCCTGCTGAAAGAAGGTACTGAATTTTTTATTGTAAGGTAAAGCATACTTCTGGGGTGTGTGTGTGTTTGTGTGTGTGTGTGTGTGTGTGTGTGTATTTCCCTCTGGGTACTAAAATGATAGAAAGTGTTTTTTAAAATCAGACTTTATTTGGGAGTGGTACCACAACTGAGATTGCACTAACTCCTTTATGTACCTTCAAGGTAGTATCTTTGACAAGAGAACTTTTGATCCACAGAGTCAGTGTGATAAATGTAGTTACTTGCTAGTGTAGTCACTGGAATTCTATGTAATTTTTGAAAAACTTTAAGAGGAGAGTACAAGAAGATTACTAAAATGCTTCACACATTTTAGCTTTCAGTTTTATCTAAAATCATAAATTCAATTTAGAACATCTAAAGGCTGAGATACAATCACTAAGGCAGAAAGGTGTTGACATAGATACCCTCCGAGGTGGCTTAAAAGCTATACTAAGAGTTGGGGTTGAGGAAAAATAACTAGTGCTTCAACAAGCAAGAGTGTGTGTGGGATGTGTGTGGGAAAAGGGGTTGAGGAGCCAGAGGATTTTTTTTTTTTCTGTTTAATTCTTACCACAAGCCTCTGACGTATGTAATATGGTTGTGATTTAAGACCAGATATTTTTATTCAAGTAGGCTACGGCTTAAATCCCAGCAACACCACCTTCTAGTTGCATAAACCTAAGCATCATAAGCCTCCATGTTATCATTTATAAATTGGGGATAATAAATCAGTTTTCCCAGTTTCTTGCCGGAATTATGTAAAACAATAAATGTAAAGATGTTTGCACAATGCCTGGCACAGAGTAGTTAGTCAACAAAAGAAACTTATTATTCTCATTGTTATCAATTTTTACAGAATAGAAAATTACAGCTTAAGAGAAGGTAAAAGCTGTCTAAAACTTGAAATCCCAACTAATGGAGAATTTTGCAAGATGATATAAAATCCATGTTATTCATAGGCCCTACCGTTTCTCAATTCTCCCTCCACAAGCCACACTTTGGAATCTCAAGAGCTCACTCACCCACCTCCTCATGCTGTCACACTTAACATTCTCCTTCCGAATAAGAGCTCCAAGAATTACTGTCACATGTGTAATATTTACCATGTGGCAGCTTTTGTGTTAAAAAAAAAAATCCTCCAGTGGCTTAACACACAATTATAGCCTGAAGCAGTTTGGCAGAAGGGAGGGTAAGGGTTGTTGGTGGAGAAAGGCTGTGTTTTATGCAATCATTCCAGATCCCAGGTTACTCTGTACTCAGCAGGCAGAAGGGAGAAGAAAAGAGACTCGAGATTTGGGGGGAGATTCTTATTGGCCAGGTCTCAAAATGATATCCTTTTTCTCTTCCTTCCATTGTCTAGGTCTCAGTTCCATGACAAAACTTAACTGCAAGGAAGTATGGGTAATGTGGTATTTAGCTGGGTGTGCCAGCAAAGGACTGGGGTGAACAAGTTGCTAGTGTCTACAACAGCAGCCGACCTCCCCCTGCCTATCACTATTCACACACAGGGAGACACACACCCTTATAGGGAACTGGCCTGAATGAGGAGTTCAGTTCATAATTTTCATGTATGACCATAACATTAATGAAGAAAACAATAAACAAATCAGCCTAATATTTGTTTTTTCATGTGAGCATCAGCTACTGATGAAGTAGCTGAGATGCAGTAGATGAAAGATGCATGTCAGTTACAAACAGGAATTGCTTTTATCCATCAATTATGTTTCTAGGTACTTACCTTAAGTAAATAAGTGGAAAGCATATAAAGATATAAGTAAAAGTTGCTCATTGTAGCATTACTGGATTAGAGAAACTGTAGATTAAAATGTGCACCGATAGAGGATTGATTTAGCCAAATTGTGGTGCATTTATACAATGTGGCACTCTGTAGTCTTTAAATGTAAAAAAGTGTTGTTGTTGTTTTTTTACTTATATGACAAGTTGCCAAATACCAAATATAATACCTTCTATGCAATCATCTGAGCCACTGTGTGCTGCCTGCACTATGTGAAGTTTATGCCATGGAGCGGAACAGCACAGCAACCCTGGAAATATCTATAGCTATCTTTATATTTATGTCTCTACATAGAGACGACTCCTGTTCCTATCTAGTAGATAGTTCTTACAAAAGGAGCGAATAGAATCACATCTTTTTAATTTTACCACATTAGTTGCTGAAGTTCCCATATACCTTAATTGCAGAAAATTCAGAATCTCCTCATGATGCTCTTCTAGCTTTCTGAGAAGTGCAACAAAATGGAAGGTGTGAGGAGAAGGGATGGATCAGTTTGGCTTCCACTCTTGGTAGGGCGGGGGGGAGTAAACCGCAGTACACTGCTTCCCAGTGGAGTTACTGAAAAGAGCTGCACCTTGTGCGAGAGATGGTGTTGGTCTTATGCTACTCTGGCATCCTGCATAGCCCACCACCACGAAGCCCTGGAACTGTACCCTATTTCTTCACAGGGGATCCCCATGAGTGATGAGCTTTTCTCTAAATTCTCAAAGCAGAAATTACTGAATTGCAGTAAACTGTAATTTAATAAGGATATAACTCACTAATTTCTCTGAGAGAGCATTCCTTCAATGACTCTCAGGCAATTTTCCTTTTAAGAAAGACTCTTCAAGAGATTTCAAGGTGTACTTACATGAGTCCTTCCAGAAGGTTGGGAAAGAAGAAATTCCATCAATAATTATGAATTACTGTACCCCGACACTAGAAAATAAGTGATAAAAATTTTATAAATGTAAAATGAATACATCTGCACTTATAAAAAATATTTCTTTTTCTTCATATAAATGTGTCTATGTGCATACAAAGTTTTATATGTGACCTACATACAAACTATAAAATCTATAATAGGTATGAAGAGAGAGGGATGCCTGGAAGGAAGGTCCCAAAATAGTATCAGTTGTCTATAATAGTGATGTTGTTTTGCTCATTTAACTTATTTATAAATATTTATTTCAAATATATAACTCATAAAATCCCATTCCTTGCATTTCTACATGCTATATAATTCTTAATTTAGCATGATGTGTAGATGTGATTGCATGTGTATGGACTTGTATTTCAGGAAATTCTTGTTTAAATTTGTTTTCACTACCCTAGGTGAAAAGTGTTACGACACAAATTATTAAGAGTTGTATGTTAGTACTTAAAATTGACACAAATTGGGCCTCTGAAAGGATCTGGGTGAAATGTAATTAGTTATGTTCTTCTCTAAGTAATTTTAGTTCTATGGTACCTTCTCTTTCACAGTGATAGCCATGTATCTGTTCATAAGTCATCTTTCTATTCCTCTCTCCTTCAGTGAAAAGTGTTGGCAATCAGTCTTGACGACATTACCATTTTGTCTTTGGGGATGTTTTCACTTATTCCTAATTCTATAAACAGTGTCCAGTCATAACGTGTGAAGGCCTGTAGGTGACGTATCTGCAAGCACATGGCCCCAGAGAAATAGAAATTCTGGATTAAAGGTAGATGTTGGGTTAGAACCTATAGAGACAAATGTATTATAGTTCCACTGTCCCTTATAGAACCTTTACATAGTAGGTTCTTTATGAGTATTTGTCAAACTGAAATGATCTGAATAATTTTATTGATTATAAATTAACCTGCTTCTTTTAGGGCCTGGGGTATCTCATAGTTTTATCTTTCCAAATACATTTTCAAAATATTTCGAACAGAGAAAATTAAGGCCATTGCCAAGACTATTTGTCACTGTTTAATGTACCTAAAGCAACAAAAATAAAAAGTTGCTTATTGGCTCTAGGTTAAAAAAGAAAATTCTTCTTTAGCAAGCAGTCCATGGCATGCTGTGAAGGAACAAGAATGCTATTTGGCAGAAGGTCCAGTGACATGGAAGGATGTTCAGGTGACTGTGTAAATAGATTCTGCTTGCCTACCTCTCCTACATGGGAGAGTTGCCTTTAAAGAACATTATTTTGTTATCAAAGCTAGAAGCAGTGTGGTTGAAGTGAGACTCAGATTTCATACCCCTCTACTTTGAACAGGAAGGGTCCCTGGGTGACCTGGCTTCTGATCAAAGGTTTGGGACATCCTAAGCCTTCCTTTGAGTCCTGGCTGAGGCAGGTAGAGTTGATTTGCAGACATCCTCACTTCATGGTCTAAAGTTTCAATTCAGCTCACTGTGGACCCTGACAAACATTCTCTTTCCCACCATCCCCTGGATGTGAGCTGATGCTGACTTGAGTCTCCTACTGATGTAAGCATATTTTTTAAAATTAAAAACAAACTTTGTTCCCTAATGCAAAATTGCACAGTAAATCCTCACTTAACAGTACCAATAGTTTCTTAGAAACTGTAACTTTAAGTGAAATGACATGTAACAAAGCATTTTTTCCTCATCAATGTTATGATGTTAATCACAATTTTGAAGACCTGCTGTATATCACTTCATTTCATCACTTAACTGTTGACATTGAAAACTTACATCAAGTAACTTCTTTGTCAAAAAGTTAAAAAATAGTATGATTAACATATGGAAAATAAAATATACCCACACTCTCACCATACACATGCACGCACAGGTACACACACACACACACACACACACACACACACACACACACACACTTGTTTTTGTATGCATGCTGCACAATAGAATTTCATGTATAGGTGCTCCAAAACTTATGATGAGGTTATGTCCTAACAAACTCATAGTGTGTTAAAAATATTATAGTTTGAAAGTGCTTTTAATATATCTAGCCTACAGAGCATCACAGCTTAGCCTAGCCTACCTTCAATGTGCTCAGAATACCTACTTTAGCCTACAGTTGGGCAAATCCATCTGGTAACACGGTACTAGAGAGTAGGGGTTGCTTATCCTCCTGATCATGTGGCTGATTAGGAGCTGTGGCTCCCTGCCTTTGCCTAGCACTTTGAATGAGTAACATTCTGCAGATTCCTAGGCTGGAAAAAGACCAAAATTCAACATTTGAAGTGTGTCTTCTGTAAAATGCATATTTCTTTCACATTTTCATAAAGTCGAAAAGTCTTAAGTTGAACCATTGTAAATTGGAGATCATCCATACTAATATGTTGTTAATGTGTTGTATGCATAAATATACATATATGATTAATCTTTAATATTTACTATTAGCTAGTAAGGCTAAAATAATGTACTGTAACCATTTCTGCTCATCCTCTATTTTGCTGGTATTTATTCTTTCAATCTAATCAGAATTCATGGCTGAAAATGAGCCAAGAAAGAATTTCAGCTGAAGAAATTTGAGGGTGGCCAGACAGGTATTTGGGTGTGAAGGGAAGGTATAGCCTAGTAATCTTCAAATCTCATTTATTTCTGTAAGCACCAGCTCTTTTCAAGATACTTTTTTTTTTTTATCTCCATCTAATTAGTTAGCACAAGTTTCAGGAAGATTCTATGAGGATATTCTTGACTCCTTAAAACTCTATTTTGAAAGACCTATTCTTATTTCTGTATCTCTTAACATTTTAAAATAAGTGACACACGTGCATACACTATTTGGGATCAAAATCTCAACTTAAATCACTATTTTAGGTAAATTCCTTCTCTACTTATGGGGGAAAATATCTCATTTGTAAGAATTCATGTGACTTTGGAAAAATTTCATTGCATGTCATGGGAAAAATTTTCTATTAGCCTAAGATTTCAAAACCTCAAAGGTTTTAATCCTTGTTTCCTAAAAAATATCTTAGAAAAACAACTGTAATGGCATCTGGAAGTCAAAAGATTCAGTTAAGTCCTCTCACATAACTTGGAAAGCATTAGAAATTTGAGTTTTTGGGAGAGTTCAGTAGGGGAAGTCACATATCACAGATTTTTTACAAGGCTTTATCATTTTTCAACTGTGTACATGTGTACATGTGTTATATGTACTTGTACTATAAAAAGCACCCTCCCCTATTGTTTGTTTTTGTCAGATTTGTCAAAGATCCAATGGTTGTAGATGAGTGGTGTTATTTCTGTAGACTTTGTTCTGTCCCATTGGTCTATATATCTGTTTTGGTACCAGTACCATGCTGTTTTGATTACTGTGGCCTTGTAGTATAGTTTGAAGTCAGGTAGCATAATGCCTCCAGCTTTACTCTTTTTGCTTAGGATTGTCTTGTCTATTCAGACTCTTTTTTGGTTCCACATGAAATTTAAAGTAGTTTTTTTTTTTTCTTCTAATTCTTTGAAGAAACTCAATGGTAGCTTGATGGGGATAGTATTGAATCTATAAATTACTTTGGGCAGTATGGCCATTTTCATGATACTGATTCTTCCTATGCCTAAGGATGGGATGATTTTTCCATTTGTTTGTGTCCTCTCTTATTTTATTTAGCAGTGGTTTGTAGTTCTCCATGAAGAGGTCCTTCACATTCCTTGTGAGTTGTTTTCCTATGTATTTTATTCTCTTTGTAGCAATTGTGAATGGGAGTTCACTCATGATTTAGCTGTTTCTCTGTTATTGGTGTACAGAAATGCTTGTGATTTTTGCACACTGATTTTGTATCCTGAGACTGCTGAAGTTGCTTATCAGCTTAAGGAGATTTTGGGCTGAGATGATGGCGTTTTGTAAATATGCAATCATGTCATCTGCAAACAGAGACAATTTGACTTTCTCTCTTCCTATTTGAATACCCTTTATTTCTTTCTCTTGCCTAATTGCCCTGGCCAGAACTTCCAATACTCTGTTGAATAGGAGTGGTGAAAAGGGCATTCTTGTCTTGTGCTGGTCTTCAAAGGGAATGCTTCCAGCTTTTGCCCATTCAGTATGATATTGGCTGTGAGTTTGTCATAAATAACTCTTATTATTTTGAGACATGTTCCATCAATACCTAGTTTATTGAGAGTTTTTAGCATAAATCAGTGTTGAATTTTATCAAAGGCCTTTTCTGCATCTGTTGAGATAGTCATGAGGTTTTTGTCATGGATTACATTTATTGATTTGCTTATGTTGAACCAGCCTTGCATTCCAGGGATGAAGCCAACTTGATAGTGGTGGATAAACTTTGATTTGCTGCTGGATTCCCTATTTAATAAATGGTGTTCAGAAAACTGGCTAGCCATATTCAGAAAACTGAAACTGGACCCCTTCCTTACACTTTATACAAAAATTAATTCAGGATGGATTAAAGACTTAAACATAAAACCTAAAACTGTACACACCCTAGAGGAAATCCTAGGCAATACCATTCAAGACATTGGCATGGGCAAAGACTTCATGACTAAAACACCAAAAGCAATTGCAACAAAAGCCAAAATTGACAAATGGGATCTAACTAAACTAAAGAGCTTCTGCACAGCAACAGAAAGTATCATCAGAGGAGAGATCCAAGATGGCCGATTAGCAGCAGCTCAGGATTGTAGTTCCCAGTGAAAGCGCAGAGAACGAGTGGATGCCGCACTTTCAGACAAATTTTTGTTGCCCACAAACCAGAAGATTCCCAGTGGAGGAGCCCCACGGGTCGCCAGTGCAACTCTTTTGGCTGTCGCTGCTGTTTTGCTGGTGCCCCAGCACGGCGCTTCTCAGTGTGGAGTATACGGGAGTGGGTGCCCTTTTAGTTGGGCTCAGCTGGTCCCATCCCCACAAGGAGAACAGCAATTGGAAGTGCTGAGGACTGAGAGTTTCACAACAAGCACAGCTGAAACTGGGAAGGCCTAGCTCTGTGGGGAGGGGCATCTGCCAAAGGAAAACTAAGAAACAGAAAAAACTTCATCACCAGCAAGCTGGACGTCCACTCAGAGACTCAATCTGAAAGTCGGCAATTACAAAGATGACAGGTGGATAAATCCACAAAGATGGGAAGAAACCAGTGCAAAAAGGCTGAGTACACCCAAAATCAGAATGCCTCTCCTCCTACAGGGGATCGCAGCTCCTCATTAGCAAGGGAACAAGACCTGATGGAGAATGAGTGTGATGACCTGACAGAATCAGGCTTCAGAAGGTGGATAATAAGAAACTTCTGTGAGCTAAAAGAACATGTTCTAACCCAATGCAAAGAAACTAAGAACCTTGAAAAAAGATTTGACAAAATGCTAATGAGAATGGACAACTTAGAGAAGAATATAAGTGAATTGATGGAGCTGAAAAACACAACACGAGAACTTCACGAAGCATGCACAAGTTTCAACAGCCGAATTGACCAAGCAGAAGAAAGGATAGCAGAGGTCGAAGATCAACTCAATGAAATAAAATGAGAAGGCAAGATTACAGAAAAAAGGGTAAAAAGGAATGAACAAAATCTCCAAGAAATATGGAACTATGTGAAAAGACCTAATCTATATTTGATTGGTGTACCTGAATCTGAAGAAGAAAATGAATCCAAGCTGGAAAATATTCTTCAGGATATTATCCAGGAAAACTTCCCCAACCTAGCAAGGCAGGCCAATATTCAAGTCCAGAAAATACAGAGAACACCACAAATATATTCCTCAAGAAGAGCAACCCCAAGGCACATAATCGTCAGATTCACCAGGGTTGAAATGAAGGAGAAAATGCTAAGGGCAGCCAGAGAGAAAGGTCAGATTACCCACAAAGGGAAGCCCATCAGACTCACAGCAGATCTCTCAGCAGAAACCCTACAAGCCAGAAGAGAGTAGGGGCCAACATTCAACATCCTCAAAGAAAAGAACTTTCAACCAAGAATTTCATATCCAGCCAAACTAAGCTTCATAAGTGAAAGAAAAATAAAATTTTTTGCTAACAAGCAAGCACTCAGAGATTTCATCACCACCAGGTCTGCTTTACAAAAGCTTCTGAAAGAAGCACTACACATAGAAAGGAACAACCAGTATCAGCCATTCCAAAAACATACCAAAAGGTAAAGAGCATCACCTTAATGAAGAATCTACATCAACTAATGGGAAAAACAGCCAGCTAGCATTAAATGGCAGTATCAAACTCATATATATCAATATTAATCCTAAATTTAAATGTACTAAATGCCCCAATCAAAAGACACAGACAGGCAAATTGGATAAAAAGCTAAAACCCATCGGTATTCTGTATCTAGACCCATCTCACATGCAAGGATACACAAAGACTCAAAACAGAGGGATGGAGGAAGATTTACCTACCAAATGGAGAGAAAAAAAAAACAGAAGCTGCAATTTTCGTCTCTGATAAAACAGACTTTAAGCAACAAAGACCATAAGAAACAAAGAGGGACATTACATGGTGGTGAAAGGATCAATGCAACAAGAAGAGCTAATGATCCTAAATATATATGCACCCAATACAGGAGCATCCAGATACATAAGGCAAGTTCTTAATGACTTACAAAGAGACTTAAACTCCCACATAATAATAGTGGGAGACTTTATCACAACACTGCCAATATTAGACAGATCAATGAGATAGAAAATTAACAAGGAAATGCAGGACTTGAACTCAGACCTGGAACAAGTAAACTTAACAAATATTTACAGAATTCTCCACACCAAATCCACAAAACATACATTTTTCTCAGTATCACATTACACCTATTTTAAAAGTGACCACAGAATTGGAAGTAAATCACTCCTCAGCAATTGCATAGCATTTCACAGGTTTAAATAAAATGTTGTTTGGCTGCTTATTCGTTATTTTCATCCCTTATTCCTTCCTGTCTCCATTGTTAAGCACAATTATTGGCATAAAAGAGGTTTTTAATATCCATGTTTAGACTGTATTCTAGCCTGGGCAATAGAACAAGATTCTCGTTCTCTCTCCCTCTTTCTCTTCCTCTTTCTTTCTCTCTTTCATTCTTTTTTTTCTTTCTTTTGCTCCTTCTTTCTTTATTTTTTCTTTTTCTTTCTTCCAAAAAATTAAAAAAAAAAAAGAAAGTATCATCAGAGTGAATAGGCATCCTACAAATTGAGAGAAAATTTTTGCAATCTATCCATCTGACAAAGGGCTAATATCCAGAATCTACAAAGAACTTAAACAAATTTACAAGAAAAACAAACAAACAAAAAAAACAACCCCATCAAAAAGTGGGCAAAAGATATGAACAGACACTTCTTAAGACATTTATGTGACCAAAAAACATATGTAAAAAAGATCATCATCACTCGTTATTAGATAAATACAAATCAAAACCACAATGAGATACCATCTGATGCCAGTTAAATGGTGATCATTAAAAAGTCGAGAAACAATATATGCAGAGAGGATGTTGAAAAACAGGAATGCTTTTACACTGTTGATGGGAGTGTAAATTAGTTCAACCATTGTGGAAAACAGTGTGGCGATTCCTCAAGGATCTAGAACCCAGAAATGCCATTTGACCCAGCAATCTCATTACTGAGTATATACCCAAAGGATTATAAATCATTATTTTACAAAGACACATACACACATATTTATTGCAGCACTATTCACAATAGCAAAGACTTGGAACCAACCCAAATGCCCATCAATGATAGACTGGATAATGAAAATGTGATACATATACACAATGGAATACTATGCAGCCATAAAAAAGAATGAGCTCATGTCCTTTGTAGGGACATGGTTGAAGCTGGAAATCATCATTCTCAGCAAACTAATACAGAAACAGAAAACAAAACACCATATCTTCTCACTCTTAACTGGGAGTTTAACAATGAGAAACCCTGGACACAGGGTAGGGAACATCACACACTGGGGCCTGTCAGGAGGTGTGAGGGCTAGGGAAGGGTTAGCATTAGGAGAAATGCCTAATGTATATGATGGATTGATGGATAGAGCAAACCACTATGGCACATGTATACCTATGTAACAAACCTGCACGTTCTGCACATGTATCCAAGAACTTAAAATATAATTATAAAAAATTTTAAAAAACATCATCTTCTGTGCCTTTTATCGTTCTGGTTTAGGATGTTAATGCTACTTACTGTGACTGTACCGATTGTGTTGTCTGTATTATTTTCTTTCCAATTTTGTTAAATAAATTCTCTATCTGAATGAGAAGAAGAAAAGCCACAGCCCTCTCTTGATTTTTCTCTAGAGAGACACCTAGTTTCAAATTCAAGCAAAACAGATGGTTCATAGCCCTTGATGGTCACTGCCTATGTGCTTTCTTTTAATGACTACTGTAAGTAAATATCAAAATGTCTTGTTCATTCAGAGATTAAAACGGTTCTGCATGGTTAAGAGGTAGCTTGACTTGGTAGAAAGGTGCTTGTTTTCCAAAGGCCTGGACTCAACTCTTGAGTCTGTGAATTCATAGTTATGAGATCTTAGGTAAGTCCTTCTACCCCACTTAAACTGGATTTCCTTATCTGTAAAGAAGCAAGCTCAGTACTTCTCTGAATGTGTGTGAAGTGATAAAAATCAGATAAAACAATGAGTTAAAATAAAAATATCGTGTGCCAAAATCTGTGGGTTTATGTTAAAGCAGAAATCACTATTAGAAAAAAAACTGATAAAATCAATGATTTAAGCATGTATCTTAAGGATATTGAAAAATGTGAGAAAATTAAATACAAATTAATAGAAGAAAGAAACAGAATCACAGCAAAAAACATTGAAATAAAAAACCAACAAAATAGAGATTATGAAAATCTAAAATTAATTCATTAAAAAGAGTAATAAAATTGTCAAACCTCTAGCTAGGTTGATCAAACAAAAATAAAGAAAACACGAATTAACCATATCAGTAATAAATGGACAACTTTAGTTCCTTCAGTCATTAAATGTTTAACAAGGGAATACAATAAACAACTTTATGAGGATAAATTTGTCAATATAAATTTGTTACACTAAATTGTATAATTGACAATTGCAATATTGATATAAGAACTTTAAAATATGGGTAGTGCCATAAATGGTTTTTAAAACCACCTAATTTGAAGTTAAAATGATTACCATTGAATTGTCTTGGAATCTGTGTTGAAAATCAGTTTATCATGAAGGTATTGGTTTATTTCTGAACTCTTAATTCTGTTCCATGGATCTATATATCAATTTTTATGCCAATAACATGTCTTGATTACTGTTGATTTGTAATAAGTTTTGAAATAGGGAAGTGTGAATCTTACTTTGTTCTTTTTCAACAATGTTTTAGCTCTTTAAGCATCCTTGCTGTTTCATATGAATTTGAGAATAGGCTGTTCCACTGCAGTAAACAACAACAAACAAAGTGTTAAAATGTTCATAGGTATTGCATTGAATCTGTGATCATTTTTTGGTAATATTGACATCTTAACAATATTGTCTCTCTACCCACGAACATGGAATGCCTTTTCACTTACTAAGGTCTTCTTTAATTTCTTTCATCATTGTTTTCTAGTTTTTAATGTGCAAGAAATATACTTATTTTGTTAAATATAACCATAAAACTTTTATTGTTTATGATATTATTGTGAGTAGTATTATTTTATTAAATTCAGTTTTGGATTGTTCATTGCTAATATATAGAAATATAACAAATTTCTTTATATTGATGAGGAATCCTGAATTTGTTTATTACTTCTAATAGTTGTGTGTCTATTTGTGTGTGTGTGTGTGTGTGTGTGTGTGTGTATGCATGCATGTTGATGCATTAGAATTTTCTAGGTACAAACTCATGTAATCTTCACAAAAGCTACATGGAGATTTTTTTTTTTTCTTTCAAAACTGTACACATTTCATTTTTCCTTCCTATCTAATTGTCCTGGCTAGATTTTCCAGTATAATATTTTATAAGTGGTGAGAGCAGACATCCTTGTCTTGTTCTTGGTGGGCATAAGCATTCAGTCTTTCACCATTTAGTGTGGTTAACAATGGGTTTAGGATAGATGGTTGTTATCAGTTCGGAAAGTTTCTTTCTATTCCTAGTTTGTTGAGTGCTTTTGTCATGAATAGGTGTTGATGTATTAAATACATTTTATTTGCATATTGAGATGATTAAATGGTTTTTGCCTTTATTCCATTAACATGGTATATTACATAGTTTGATTTTCATACATTGAGCTAACCTTGCATTTCTGGGGTAAATATCACTTGATCATTTTGTATAATACTTTTTATATGTTGTTCAGTTCACTTTTCTAGTATTTTGTTTACAAATTTTGGGGGGAGGTGGTCTTTTCATAAGCCGTATTATTTAATTGTTTTCCTGTGATGTCTTTGGTTTGGGAATCAGGTTAATACTTGCCTCATAGAATGAGTTGGCAAATATTATCTTTTCTATTTTTGGAGGAGTTTGTCAATGATTGGAGTTAAGTCTACTCTGTTTATTTATTTATTTGTTTATTGAGACAAAGTCTGGCTCTATTGCCTACACTGGAGTGCAGTGGTGCCATCTCCACTTCTGCTCACTGCAACCTCCACCTCCCAGGCTCAAGGCATCCTCCCACCTCAGCCTCCTGACTAGCTGGGACTACAGGCATGCAACACTATGCCTGGCTTTTTGTCTCTTTTGTAGAAATAGGGTTTCATCATCTTGTTTCAAACTCATTAGTTCAAGTGATCCACTAGCCTCAGCCTTCCAAAGTGTTAGAATTACAGGCATGAGCTATTGCCCATGGTCAAGTCTACTTTGAACATTTGGTAGATTTTTGTCAGTAAAGCCATCTGGACCTGAATTTTCCTTTGTGGAGAACTTTTGGATTACTAATTCAGTTTCTTTACTTTGTTATAATTTTATTTAGATTTTCTATTTCTTTTTGAGTCAATTTTGGCATTTCTTTTTTTTGTAGGAATGTGTTCATCTAGATTTTCTAATTTGTTGGCATACAATTACTCATAGTATTCCTTTATAATCCTTTATATTTGTATAAGCTTGGGAGAAAGGTCTCTTCTTTTATTTTTTATTTTAGTTATTCATGTCTTTTTGGCTGTTGTTCTTGGTCAGTGTAGCTAATGATTTGACAATTCCATTGATATTTTTCAAGGAGCCAACTTTTGCTTTTGTGTTTTCCATTGTTTCCATTCTCTCTATTTCATTGATTTTTCATTCTATGTTTTATTTGTGCTTTGGCAGTAGATTATTCTTTTTCTAGTTTCTTCAGGTATGAGGCTAGGCTATTGATTTGAAAACTTTCTTTGTAAAACACATAGTCATTTATAGGTATAAATTTTCCCTTAATCACTGGCTTTGTTACATTTCATAAGTTCTGCATATTGTATTTTTGTTTTCTTTCATTTCACAATATTTTCTAATTTTTCTTGGGTTTTCTTCATTAACTCTCTGGTTATTTAGTAGTGTATTGTTTAATTTTCATACATTTGTGAATTTTCCTAGTTTTCTTTTCTCATTGGTTTCTAATTTAATTCTGTTATGGTCAGAGAAAACACATTATAAGATTTTAATTCTTTCTAATTTATTGAGGCTTGTCATATAGCCAAGAACACACATAGCCAAGAACACAAACCTGTGTTCTTGGCTATATGACATATTTCATGTCCACTTGAGAAGAAAGTGCACCGTACTATTGTTTGGTGGTAGATTTTTGTCTTTTTATATTTTTAATTTTTCTAATGAGTGTTATAAGGATTACTATACACATATTTAATTTATTACAATCTATTTAATATTATTAGCTAATAATATAACACTTGATATAAAATGTAGAAATCTTCCATTCACGTAGCTCTTTTCAATTTCACCCACCACTGAACTTTATGCTTCAGTTGTCATATTTATTACATTGACATATGTTGAAAATTTCAGATGACAACACTGTAATTTTTGCTTTAAATAATTACATGTATTTTAAGATACTTAAAGGGAAAATAATCTTTTATATTTACCCAAATGTTTAACTTTTCTGGTTTTCTTCCTTTATGAAGATTCAAGTTTTCCCCTTTATTTTTGCCTTTAGCCTGAAGAGCTTACTTTAGCTTTTCTTGTAGAGTTGGTCTGTTGAGAAAAACTTCTCTTAACTTTTCTTCATCTGAAGCTATCTTAATTTTGCCTTTATTTCTATAGAATTGTTTTTAGATATAGAATTCCATATTGATAGGGATTTTTTTCTTAATCTCAGCACTCTAAAGATATTTTTTACCGTTTTATAGTCTCCAGAACTTCTACACATCAGATACTGCTGCAAATCATAAGCACATTAATATTAATATTATATTAATTATATTTTATTAATATTAATATCTATTAATATTAATAACTATATTATTGTATTAATATCGATTATATGATTATTACTTATATTAATAACTAATATTAATATTATTTGTTAATATTGTTTCTGAAAATTCACAGTACTGATTTCTAATATTCACAGTACTGATTTCTGAAAATGAACTTGTATCCAAGTTATATAAAAAATTTTAACAACTCAGTAATAAAAATACAAATAACAATAAAGTTTGCTGAAGAGTTTTGAATACACTTTTAATAAAGACATATTACACATAACAAATAAGCTAATAAACATGTTCAATATCTTTAGCTATTCAATGAAATACAAATTAAAACCAAATGAATAACTAAAATGAAAGAAATGAGATAGCAAAATATTGGCAAGGGTATGGAATGTAACTCTGAAGCTTTGTTTATAGAACTATGAAATGGCACAGACATTTTGGAAAACTTTTATTTTATTTTAATTTAAATATATATTTGCCCATGACCCTTCAATTTTACTGATAGATATTTCCCTGAGAGAAATAAAAACATATGATTACATATAGCATAGAGGTTGGAAAAACATTGTTCATGGTAGCTTTGCTGGTCAAAGTCACAAACTGAAAATCAAGCAAATGTTCAAAAGCAGGAAATGGTTTAACAAATTATGGTATATTAATGAAATAAAAATGTATTCAGCTACTAAGACACACAATATTCTGAAAGCATAATGAAGAGTATTCTTTTGCTCAAACAAAAAAGTGTTTACCTTATAATTATATTTGTATGAGTTTCTGAATCAGGCAAAACTAATATATGGGGATAAACATTAGAATAAATGTAATTTTTCTTAAGTTTTTATTTTAATATTTATAATTCAGTATCAGTTATTTAATTAGTAAGAACCTATCAATCTATCTACCTACTTACCTATCATCTCTCTAATATACCTTATATATATATCTTATATCTAATAGATATATTAGATATTTAGGTGGTATATAAGATTGTAATCATACATGTGCAGAGACGATGATGGAGAGAGTAGGTTAATAAA